>JAQGBD010000208.1:0-40671 GCA_034698165.1 Punctoribates punctum | reverse complement strand
ATAAAAGCATTTTCTTGTGAATCGATATTTATCTAAACGATTGAATTTTTATTCAGAGAGAGAGAGAGAGAGAGAGAGAGAGAGAGTCGAAATGATCTAAAAATTTATGAATTTTATATACAATATTCATAAGTATTTTCAGTCAAATCCCATTTGGAATGAATTTTATTTTTATTGCAAAATTTGAAGTTTTTTTTACAAATATTTCGCTGAGATTTCATCAATTTTTAAGTTATTTCGAATTGAGAGCAATGTTTTGTCAATTCACAGATGAAAATAATACACAATTTGTTGACAACACAAATGTTTAAAACTTGGTCATTTGAAAGAATGTTTGATCTGTTAATTTCTAAACTTCTAGAATAATGTTCTAACTTATCTATTAATCTAAAATACAAAAAACCTGTCTCAATTAACTCAAAGTAAACACCTTTTTCTCTTATTTTGATCTCTGAATGTTAGGCCACAAAACGCCATTCAATTAAAGAAAGTAAAACTGTTCGCCCATTCCCTGTAAATGTCTTTACATGTCTTTCCTCTATTCTCTGTTTCCTTTATTCCTTTCGATTAATCTCTGCTTAAGTCAAATGAAAATTATAGCATTGAAATGACCTCTTTATAGATGAGGTCTAAATAACAATCGAATGAGTTTTGAATATTTTGCAAGAATTTAATATAAACTGCATTTAATTCGATTAGTATTTCAATAAAAATCAATATTTATGTCACAAAACGAGCATAAAATTTGATCGGAATAAAAAACTCTATATAGTAATAGACTTAAAGGTTTTATTTGGGATTTCATATATCGATGGCATCGGATTCAATGTGAATGATATGGACATCGATAACATTCTGTCAGTTGAGTCGAGTCCGATATCCCACTCCTTCTTATAGTTTTCCTCTGGAGATCTCATAGCTCTCAAAAACGGCATAAGTATGTGAAAGTTGTATTTATTTTGTTAGCCATAGCCATAGCTCAGGGCAACTCTCTCTACACAAATGGACTCAGACTTGCAGTACATAAGTCTAAACAAAACTGAAGGGCCGACCACTCAGTAAAACATAGAAAACGCATTTTGTTTTATTGAGAAAAATTATAAGCCATCAAAACATTTTAAAAGATTTAAAATGAGGGGACATCCAGTACATCCAAAATTAAGTGCCCGTAGATTCAAGTAATTGAGATAGATCATTTTGTCTGCTAAAAGTTTTAGTTATTTTGCGCCTCCAATTGATTTTCTCGGCTCTATTTTTGTGTATTGCAGTGAACTTAGTGAAGGCTATTAACTGACGGAGAGCTCAGGGAAGTCACTGATGCCAATGAGATGCTATTAGATTGGACTGGGATTCCAAAACATACACAAAAATACATACTATAGTAAAAGTGGTTTTGTGTTCTGCCCTTAATTTGATATATGTCTCCACTCATTCTCTATTCAGTATTAGTTTCGGAGAAAAACTTTTCTTCAAATCAACCGTTCCTTTGATGGCAAAAGTTTTGCCAAAAGAAGAGAAAAACAAAAGAAGTTTAGTATAAAAAGAGTGTTTGTTTTTTGCCACAAAACTTATGCTGAGCTCTAATCGCGTGTAATACTTGTGATACAACTATAATATGTGAATAGCCTTTGATAGCTCTATCAATGGTGATGATCAAGGTGGTTCCCCATTGTGCTCCATTCAATCAATGCCATTATTTGTGCTAGACCAAAAACAAAATTATTTGAAGAATAATCAGAGAATCCTGTATTCAAACGCACTTTCAAACGATCCAGTACATTCCGGTTGAGAATAAATTATAGCTGTTATTGATTTTATCATTTGAAATGGTTCTTACTTATGACTCGTGACAAATGTTTATTTTCAAGATTATATTCAAACGATGGAAATTTCTCTTCAATAATAACTTGTGGATCAATTTGAATATTTTTAATGCCAAGATAACTCCGCCATCTTTTAACTGAGTGACAAAATAATTTAATTATAAATCAATTATTCTTATCTTTTCATAAAAAATGAGTACAACACAAATATAATCTAGCACTTTAAGTGTTAAAGCTTGTGGTTGTTCATTTGATAATTCAATTTTGAAAATAGCTCAGCTAGGTCATTGATCTTTCGTTGGAAAAAGAGATGAAATAATTTAATTAATTTGAATTTATCAGAAAGAAAGCGAATGTTTTATTAGAATTTGATGTCTTCTTCACTCCTAAAACCGAGTCTCCAGTGATGTCTGCTATGGAGCCGACCCTCTAATTGTGAAGCGCTGTAAACCCAATAATCCATTTGTCTGTTCCGTTAAATTCATTTAATAAAAGCTAAATTAGAAATGTCTGGACTCACGTCTGGGAAAAGAGACGCAAAAAATAAATGGAACCGCATTATAGCTCTGTCTCATGTAATTTCCACATTTTTATGGCATTTTGGCCGACTATATCACTCTATGCCTTCCTCTTGATTTCAGCAATCATTTAATTTTTTTTTTTTTGTAATCACCAAGGGGAAATTCATATCACTTATCCGTTCCTCAGATGAAAAATATATTATTTTACAAATGATTCTTATGTTTTATTTGATGCATGAACACAAAGGCTATATTAGAGGATATTTTGTTGAAAAGATAAGTTTTGTTATTGAAAATTGTTGCTAGATTATTCTTTGTTAAGAATAGATTTTGTTTTGAATAATGTAATCCCATTTGAATTGTTGTTTATTATGAAAATAATTGGATTTTTATACAAAATTATATCCAGTTATGAAATACATTATATATATACCATTGTATTCATTAAACTTGGAAAATGGTATCAAATAGGCAAGGTAAAATTTTCAAATTCAGTCATAAAATATTTCATTTATTAATATGAATATAAAACTAGAATTTCACAGTTGATTATCTTATTTATTCATGCATGATGATGTTTAAAAATTGGTCATAATATTTCGGAAAAATTAGTTTAATAAATTACTATAAATCATCTAGTAAATGCCAAAAACTTAAGACAGTTAGGTGACTTATCACAAGTTTGAGTTTATCTTGAGTATTTATAATTAGAATTGATGGCCAAATTATGTTAGACTTAATGGGAAAGCCTTTGTCTGTAGCCGTAAATAATGTATGAACGAAAATAAACATGATCACTTCATTTAAAATTTGAACTTGCAGATACCACCTCACTTTATTTTGAATGATAATCTCACCGATGGAATTGAAAATTATATTTTGAAAACATTAAGCGATAAAATGAACTTCACAGCAAACCTAATGGACTGTAATGGACTATTTCAAAGCGCAAATGGGGTCATTCCCCGTATAAATCAAAATGTGAGCTTGATTATTTAACTTATTCAAGTCTAACTCATTTGAACTCAGGTGACTCAGTTTGGTATAACTAATTTTTACATAAGGGAACAGGAATTGGGGCAAATCGTTCATTCAATTCCTTATATAATCGATGCCCTGACCTTCACGTCACCGTTACCTCGATCCAAACCGATTGAAATATCTCTGGCGGAACCCTTTGACAGCTATATCTGGATATTTCTTTTGATTTTCATAATAATAACTTTGATTATTGACTCCCACTTCAAAGGAGTCAAATGGGGAGTACTCTGGAGACTGATCTCTATTATAATGAAACAGTCGGACACAATTCGGTGTCCAATAAGAAGATTACTTTTATTTGGTTGGATCCTGGGTGCTATCTCTTTGACCAGTTGCTATTGTGGGTGCATTTACTCGCAAATGACGCGAAACATTCCAATGGGTAGTATTTCATCAATAAGTGAGCTAGCTACTGCTTTACAAGACAATTGGATCACATTAGTTGCCGATCAAAACGATCCCTATTACAGCTTACTTAAGGTACCAAGTTTCCATTGATATTAAAACAAGCACTTAACTAGTTTATTTCAAGGATCCAAACTTCGGGATCAATCCTATTATAAGAGATGGACTGAAACCTGCTCTCAATATATCAAAGGCTTTGGATCTATTGAAGGACAACCCCAACGAGTATTCAATGGTTGGTATTAAAAATCGGTTACTCTTCTCACTTCATAAACGCGGTATAAACACGAGTTCAGTACCGCTAATGAAAAGGAATACGATTTTCGTTATGAATATGATTGGTATTGCTTTCAATAAGGACTTCCAATATATCCAGCAATTTAATGAAATGTACCTTGTTCAAGTTTATTTAACTCATTGATTTATGAATACTTTTCTGTTACATAGAATATCCAACTTATTGAAGGGTGGTTTTATTGGCCATTGGAGGAAAAGGTTTTATTTTGAAAACTTCAACCAGGATATTTCAGTCATAAATTCTAATGATTCAAAATCACCCTCACTCTGTTTATCAAGATCATATTCTCTTTTCATATTACATGCTTTTCTTCTATTTAATTCTGTGCTAATCTTTCTCTTTGAATTGAACTGCAAATTGTTTCAAAATGTTTATCAAAAGCTGAAAAATACTCATTTATTAAATTTTTGAATTAAATACATATTAGTTCGATAATAGGCTCCATATGGTAATACTCTAGCAAAGTTATCAATGACATCTTATATAAATAAAATGAGGGAAATTAAATTTATTTTTAGTTCACCAATAAGTTCTCTAATTGTAAGCTGCAAGTTAAATCAAATTAAAATCAAAATAAACCGAATAAGCAATTTTCACACATCTCAACATGGTGAACGTTAACTAGAAAGATTACAAATCAATATTTTCATAATAACAGCTAACAAATGAATGTTATATTTAGATACCTAGTAAATTAATTCTATTCAACTGTACTGCAGTGAAGCATTGATGAATACCATGAATACCATGCTCATTAGAGTATTGAAAGAAAAATTTATGATATAATTATCACTTCAGTCGATAAGTTAACATATAAGTCACATAAGTCGCTATGAGTTGCTATAACCTAACATAAAACGTAGAATCTAGGTCCTAGATCATAAGACAAAAAAATCATTAACGTAAAATTGAGTAATAATAATAATAAGCGAAATCAATATGGTCAAATTGTATAATAAAATTATAATATTATTTTCCAATAAAGATATAAACATTAAATGGTAGCGAATACTCGAAATTATTGGTATTTGTTTATTAGATACTCTTCTGGCGAAACATTCCATCAAATTATTGTTATTGAGAGAAAACGATAAACAGCATATGTGCTCGATAATTGATTTCAACCATTTTTCTTATTCTCGACAAAAGTAGTCACATTTGGAAGGAATAGTTTGATTAAAGTATTTGTGAATAGCATGCTTATTTATTTTCTCACTTGTTTTCTTGTTTACATTCAAAATTCAATAATAATATTAATGTAAATATAATAAAATTGAAAAATATTCGAATAATGAGTTTTATTTAGAGTTTTAACAATTTTCAAACATTTCGTGATATTTGAAATATTCGATCAATAGTTGAATTAAAAGGCAATAAAAAGTTAATTTCAACTATAATTAGCATATTTTAAGTAAAGATGATTGATTTATCAGGCAGAAAATTTCGAATTGCTTCAAATAATGTGAGTTAATCAGCAAGATGACTTGTTAGCAAGAATAATTGATTTAATACCTTTACACATTCAAATGATTCAAAGATTCCACCTTGGCTATTTTTGAACTCGAGCTTCGAATATGGAATTGAAAATCATTTAATAAAAACTTTGAGTTCAAAACTGAATTTCACCTTTGAATTCATCGACTGTGGGATCGGCAAAAAGGGTAGTTTCGGAAAACTACTGCCTAACGGTAGTTGGGACGGAGTGATCGGCCATATTGTTACCAATGTAAGTTTCAACAATATTCTGGGTGTCTCACAAAAACTAATATAATTTGAATTAATGGTAGGACACAGACTTTGGTTTATCACATCTGTATGTGACTCCGGACAGAGCACAGGCGGTAACCTTTACAAACCCGCCACATATTATTGACTTCGCGACCTTCACCTCTCCATTACCTCAAACACGTGAAAATAGTGTCACTTTTCTGGAACCTTTCGATACAATGATTTGGATTTTCTTAGTATTGTTTTCTCTATTAAATTATTGTCTGAATTACATGTTATTCGATGGAAAGTACAGAATTTTTTGGATGATTTTTACGATTGTTGTCCGTCAGCCCCATTCTGTGCCCACAAACACCAGCATTAGATTTGTTTTATTGAGTTGGTATTTGTCGGCTATAGTATTGATAGCCCTTTACAGCGGTTGTGTCTTCTCTTTTATGACGAATCCCATTGAGTTCGGACGGATGGACACAATTCAAGACTTAGCCATTGCAGTTAAATCTGGTTTTGTTAAAGTCCTTGGAAATGGTGGTTTCCTCCAACAAATGATCATGGTTAGTCAATTAAATTTTAGAACGTCATTTTTATTAATTGATTAATTGATTAGAGTGCGAAGAGTGGACCCTGTGCAATCCTCGCTAAATTTATTGAAACCGTACATAATTATGACGACGCTATCGAAATGCTCAAGGACAAAAACATTAAACATGTGTTTGTTAATCTGAAAGAACGTCTATGCTTTTCGATGAAATTAGCAAGAGTAAAGTCTTATTATATACCTGATACATCAATTATGTCAGATTCTATATTTGGGACCAACCAAGTTGCCGTTGGACTCTCCAAGCATTTTCCGTATATTAAAGAGTTTAATTCAATGTAAATTTACCACATTTTTATAACTTGACATAATTTAACCTGTTTATTTCAGAATTGGGAGGGTCATAGAGACCGGGGTAATGCAGATTTGGAGCAGAAGGTTTTACTACAGGGTTTTCCACAGAGACATGAATGACTTCGGACAGAACTCTATCAATATTATGGTATTTTCCGAATTAAATTTGAATCATTTCAAATCAATTTTCATGATAACCACTGTTTCCTATTTTCTTTGCTTTGTTTGCCTTATAATTGAATTAATGGCAATAAATAAATTGAATTACTTTTTCAACCGATAAATAATCAAATTTTAATTAACCACAAATTATTGTTGCTTGTACAAATTCATATTTACTTTAATATTTAATGTAATATAATCTTGGACGATTACTAATTTAATATATTGAATAAATTGCTGTTTCAAGTTATTTGATCGTTGTTGTGTTCAATTCAAGCAGGTTCATATTTTGAGGAAAACTACATCTGTATTATTGGCTAATAAAAGAAAACTGCAATTAAACTTGGTAATTATGTGAATATAGAAAAAAATAATAATCAGATCTATAAATTATTAATTACTCTCTTTTAATGTATTTATCATAAAATACTGTTAGTATTGAGATTATGTGAGTAATATTGAGTTATCATATTTTTATGTTCGATATAATCGATTCATTGAACTGGGTCGATCTTGTGTAATATCGTTGCAAATGTTAAATTCATTAATATTGTTTAGGCAAGGAAATGCCTAGAACGTATCCTAATCTCTTAATTACATTTCTAAAAAGATGCCTAGCTAATTGTTTACTATAGGATTTAATAAAATAAATCAAAATTAAATACTCAAGTTTAAGAAAAGCTCGATATACTCACCAATAAATTATGAGTACTCAGCCTTAATGTTTATTTCCGTGTTTACCCTGGTTTTTTCGCTTGACATTTAACCGTTTCAACTATTGCCTTGGAAATTTTCGAAAATTAATTATCAAGTAATGATAGATTTACAAGGTAGAAAATTCCGAATCGCCTCAAACAATGTAAGTGCAGACAATCAGGACAACTTTTATTTGTTATCTTAATTGCGACTGTTGAAGGTGCCACCTTGGTTATTCCTTAATACAAGCTTTGAGTTCGGTATTGAAAATCATTTGATTAAGACATTGAGCAGGTTATTGAATTTCACCTATGAATTGATTGACTGTAAAATTGGTGAAACCGGTAGTTATGGGAATTTACTGCCAAACGGGAGTTGGGACGGAGTCATCGGTCATATTGTTTCCAATGTATACCATGAATGAGAGGTGCCCTTTGGATCTCAAACAAATACACTCACTTTGAGCAAACTATACTAGTCAAGTTTAAAAATCAAGTATAAAATGAATAAAAATAGAGTTGAGGTTAATTTAAAGAAAATTAAATTTAAATGAAATTGACTCAAAAATTGCAAGGGTATACCATGAATGTCAAAAAATAAAACACTCTCTGAATGATCCAAACGGCACCCATGCTATCAATAATACCATTTATCCACAAGTTTTACAAATTATTCGCTTATAGGACACTGAATTTGGTTTATCAAGTTTATATGTGACCCCCGACAGAGCTGAGGCGGTTACGTTCACAAACCCACCCCATTATATAGACTTCGCGACGTTCACCGCTCCCTTTCCTCAAACTCGTGTGAATAGGGCCTCACTTTTGGAACCTTTCGATAATTATATTTGGATTTTAATTGTTTTGTTTGTAATTCTAAACCATTTATTTAATGTCCTATTATTTCGGGAAAATTATTCAATAGTTTGGATAATTTATTCAGTTTTGGTTCATCAGCACCATTACGTCCCCACTAAATCTAGTTTACGCTGTTTGTTATTGTCTTGGTACTTTTCATCTATTATATTGATAGCTGCTTATTGCGGACGTCTGTTCACTGATATGACCACAAGTTTTGAATTGGGACGGATTGACACCATTCAAGACTTAGCCAATGCTCTCCAGTCAGGTCTGGTCAGAGTTCTTGGAAATGGTGGTTTTATCCAGAAAATTATCATGGTAAATTCAATGCCCTTTCCATAGAGAATTTTATTTTGTAAACAACCTAGGATACGAAGTCTGGTCCCTGTGCTATTATTGGACCAACCTTTCAAACTGTCTATGACTATAACGAGGCAATTGAAATGCTCAAGGATAAAACTGTTAAATATGTGTTCGTCAATTTAAAAGAGAGGCTGTGCTACTCTATGAAGTTAGCCGGAGTCAAATCCCATTATGTGCCTGATACATCATCTTTATCTGATTCTGCATTTGGGACGAATCAGGTGGCAATGGCTCTCTCCAAACACTTCCCTTACATCAAACAATTCAATCAAATGTGAGTTAATTCTAATTGAAATGATCTTGCCAATTTCTCTATTAATATTTAAAGAATAGGAATGACTATTGAAACAGGATTAATGCAAATATGGAGCAGGATGTTTTATTACAAAGTCTTCCACAAAGATATGAATGAATTTGGACAAGAGTCAATCACTTCTGTGGAATTTTCAGAATTGAAACTGGACCATTTTTATTCAATATTTCTAATAGTAACTTCGTTACAGCTAGTTTGTTTAGCTACTTTGATAATAGAGCTGATTATACATGCTAATTTAGAGAATTTATACGTAATAGGATATAAATGTATTGACACAACGGAAAGGGATGTCCGGAATAAACCCTTTTGGGTGAGGAATAGTCGTCGGCGAAAGCGTTTGGTTTCATTTTCATTTGGAACGAGATCTGCTAGATGCAAATCTCCAGATATGGAATATGATTACCAGGTCCACCTTTTCGAGAATACTGGAACCGGTCTTGAAATGTCAAATATAGAGATTACAGATTATAACACTATTTATTAGTCTTTTTTCCCTGCCATTTTCAACCTTGCTGGTTTGGAGCATATTTATACTTGTCTGGGTCAATAATCTGAACCATCCAAGCTACATGTACTTCATATTGCTCTAGTTTGCAATTGTTTTTGTCAGGCGGAAATAAAAATAAAATTATCAACCAAAAATATTGTGTGTAGTTGAGTTTAATATTTAATATTTGAATAATCTTGTAAATTACTTCTATTGAGGTAAATTGTAATATCTAAGGCACCTTGATCATTGATAATGTGAATTATTGATTGCAATTCACGTAATTGAAACTTAATTTCGATATATTTTATCAAAACTCGAACCAAATGTAAAGATAAGAACTCAAGAGATCTCAATAGAAAGCTCTTCGACTCAACGCACAGGTATTTAATCAGAAACTTGGCCTCAATTCCCACTCAGTTATGAGTTCTTTAACTGATTCCCAATTGAGGCGCGATTTCATTGATTTTAATGAATTGTATGAACGAAAGAAAAGAAATGGATTCTTCATACCTGTGCGATATATTGTGTCGGCGATGGTTATGTTGGCCGCTGTCAACCTATACATGTGTCGGATTAACCTGAGTGAGGCCATTGTGGCCATGTCTAAGGTTAAAGTGTCAAAAGATGACCATAAGAATGCCAGTGATGTCTGTGTTGTTCCACATTTGGAAGTATCGAACGGCACAGATAAAAATGTGACCGAGATCACTAAAGGAGAGTTCGATTGGGATGGCACTACTCAGGGGGTTATTTTGGGTGCCTTTTTCTACGGTTATATTCTGTTCCAAGTAGTGGGTGGAAGACTTGCTGAAGTGTTTGGCGCCAAATGGCTGTGTGGGGGCGGAATCTTTGTCTCCATTGTGATCAATGCACTGACCCCTCTCATTGCCCGGACCAACAATTTTTACTTATTTTTCGCAAGTCGTGTTGTGTTAGGAATGTTCCAGGCATTTATATTTCCATCTTGCTACGCTCTCTTTGCAAAATGGGCTCCGGATCATGAAAGAAGGTAGGAGATGGCCACCAAATTGATCTTGCATTAAAATTTGTCGGAATTCAGTACAGTCCTGTCATTTCCAACAATTGGGGGTAACATTGGTTCTGTGGCCACTTCGGTATTGTCTGGATATTTAGCAGACCATGGCTTTGCCGGGGGCTGGCCCTCAATCTTCTATGTCTCTGGTAAGTTAATTATAATTATCAAGTAACTTGGTTATTTTTATCGTTTTATTTAAAAACAGCGATGATAGCGACCGCGTGGCTCATCTGTTGGATCATTTTTGTGGAAAGTGAACCAAAACATCACAAATGGATTTCTCACGAAGAGCTCAAATACATAGAACATAATATAGTGACGAATACGGGCAAAGACAAGAAGCCAAGGGCAGTACCCTGGTGGCATATCTTCACATCAATGCCTGTGCTCGCTATGATTGTAACTAAATTCACAATTAACTGGAACTATACCCTGTTCCTTCTTAAACTGCCAGCTTATTTGCAAACTGTTTTCAACTACTCATCGACTGAGGTTTTGTATAAAATCAAATCAAATAAAGCATGATACATTTGTTTTTTTTAGAACGGAGCAATCGTTTCATTTATTTATCTCATTTTGACAATCAGGTGAATAAGACTAAATTACCTTGTTGAAAAAATTTCAATTTTCCTTCATACTGTATTCTCTAGTTTATTTATAGCTGGTTTCCTTGCTGATGTTGTTGTCCGCAAGAAATTGTTGCATAAAACTAAACTTAGAAAATTTTTCGAAGCCATGGGTTAGTTAATAACTTGTCAAGATTATTTATCTTATATTCTGTATAATTATAGCAACGTTTGGATCAGCCATTTGTTTGGCAGCCATTCCTTTAGCCGAATGCAATAAAACACTAGTTATCGTTTTGCTTCTTATCGTGAGTGACCTTGATTGTCAACTATCCTTTTCTTTTAAGCCTCTAAGAACTTTGTTTCTCCTAATCAGGGTATGTTCATGTTCGGAATGATGGCAGGTGGTGACATTCCTGTAGTAGCAGGTAAGCTATAGCCTATCACATTTCACATTTATCAGTCGTGCAGATGGAGTGGGCAGACAATCAGTCTATATAATTATGGCTAATCCTGATATAATCTTGGTAGATATGACCAGCAACTTCTCAGCTACAGTGTTTGCAGTGGCCAACACAGTTGCCTTCACCTGTGGCTTTCTCACCCCTCTAGTGGTGGGAAAGATAGTGGACGCCAGTCCTCTGATCCGCCGACAGTGGGGTTATGTCTTCTATCTGTCGGCCGCTCTTAATGTTTTTGGTGGCGTTTTCTTCATTATCTTCGGTTCTGCAGATCAACAACATTGGGATAAAGACGAAGTCGAAGACAATGGGCAGCAAAAAAATTATGTCCATCGAATTTAAGTGAAAACTAGATTCAAAATAGGGAATAAATTATTACCTTTGAATAACCATAAAGGACCTGATTCATAGTCAAATATCATGAAATAAGCTTATGTCTTGGTCATCTCTTGTATTTATCGATTTCATTGTTTTAAATACTATATAAAAATGTTATTTTTATGAAAATAATTGGCTCTCGAATTGAAAAGATTCGGAAAATAAAGTAATTATATTCAGCCATATTGTTAAGTACTTATTTTTGCCATGGTCGATTAATTAGTGAATGATAATTGTGTTATTTTCAATTAGAAAAATTTATCATCAGACCGATTGATTTATTCTTGTTAAAGTTGAAACAAAATTAGGTTAAATATATAAAATATGAATATACCAAATACCAAAAATTATTCTCAATTTGTATTTTTATTCAAATGAAAAGATGCTAGATCTTAATGGAAAATTATTAAAAATTGCTGCAAATAATGTGAGATATAGTTATCATGATAAAATTTATGGTTAAAACTTTCTAATTTACCTTGGCAGCATAACCCATTCTTATTTCTTGATAAAACACCAATAGAAGGAACAGAATCGAATATTTTAATCACCCTGAGCAAATTATTCAACTTTACTTACGAAATATCAAATTTCAATTTCAATTTTGGTAGTGAACTACCGAACAAAACATGGACCGGACTTTTTGGTTGCATACTTTCCAAGGTGATATATTTTGCTTACTCTTTTAATCTAGATGAATTCTATGAACAGGAATGTGATTTTGGTTTATCCAATTTATACCTCACATATGAGAGGTCAGAGGTCGTTACCTATACTTCTCCCTATTTCGTTGACCTGATCACTTTCACCTGTCCCTTACCAAGTATCAAAATCAATAATGTAAATCTTATCGATCCATTTGACACATGGGTCTGGATTTTTCTCTCCATTAGTACGCTCTTAATCTATATAATGAGCTTGTTCCTTTTCAAAAACGAAAGTAATGTGTTGTGGACTATGATTTCGATTTTGATGAGACAACAAATCCATTTGCACTCAGAAATCAGGAGATTATTATTTATGTACTGTATTATGGCATCAGTTGTCGAGGAGAACAGAATTGATAATTTGAATCAACTGAGCCTTGCTCAAACTTCAGAACAAATCACTGTAATTGGACTGGAAAATGGTATCTATTACAACAGAATCAAGGTAATTTGTATTGACCGAAAATTTTACCTGATTAAAAAATGATTATTTGATAGGAAACAACCTCTGGTGTTATTGGAGAAATAGGTACAAGACTTAAAGGCGTTCCTAATTTGGAGACAGCTATAGAATTATTGAAGTCATCGAAACCGTTTGCCTTTGTTTTGGCCAAAGAGTTGTTGTGTTACGCAATCCATAGGAATAAACTGATTTCGCACTACATTCCCGACAATTCAAATATGGACTCAATCTTTGCCCTTAATTTCGTTGGAATCGCTATGAATAAGGAATTTCAATATAAGAGAGAATTTGATAAATTGCAAGTACCTTTCAAATTAATTTCAAATTGTTGTGAAAGAACTTAAAAGATAACTTCATTCTAGTATATCACATGCTTTTAAAGGGGGTTTATTTGACTACTGGAGGCGTATGTTTTACTACAAAATATTTGGAAAGGACATGGACTATTTTAATGATTATCTAATATTTGTTAATACTTTTACACCATTTGAGACAGAACAATTCTTAAAAATTTATATAATCCTTGTCTTTGGTTTTGTAGTATCTATTTTGATATGCCTTGCTGAAAATTTAATCAAAAATAGCAAGATACAGTTAATCAATTATATTTTTTCTTTGAAAAGATTATTCAGTGAGATCTTCAATCAATTATTTGATGCTTGATCAATTAATTTTATGAAAGAGTACTATTATTTTGGTGTAATAAATATAATTGAATTTCGGTTGTATTAATAGTATCCCATTTTTAATGTCAAAGTAAGATAATATTAACAAGGTCAAATTTTCATTTGAATAGGTAATGATAAATCTCCTGAAAAACAGTTTGAGCAAATTTAACATAACATGGTAACTCAAATGATAAATTATGTGTGAAATGAATCATTTCATTTATATTATTGAGAAAAATAAAGAGAACGTAAAACTATTATATTTCAATATAAAGTCATTTATCTATTGGTAACTTATGGTTGGCAACGCCCATCTCAAATGTTCTTGTATATAAAATTTCTTAGATCTAAGATATGCCACGGTTAAATGATCAATAAATAAATAAAATTAATGGTAATAATTGATCGATCATTTGCTGACTATTTTCTTATCATTGAATAACTCTAATTAGGAAAAGTGACATGCTCATTACAATATATTCAATTTATTAAACTAAAACACAGTTTATGATTAAATAAAAGTGAATTGAATCGGCGAAAGTGGTTTCCATTGAGGAATACCTCTCTTCCATAAAAACAGTCAAAATGGTTGACTTAATGGGAAAAAAGTTCAAAATCGTGACAAACAATGTATGCGATTGAATATTAAATATAAACTTTTGAAAATATTTAATTTTTGCCCTAGCTACACCCTTTTATATTCCTGGAGAAAACACCTATTGAAGGAACTGAGGCAAAGATATTATTGACAATGAGCAAGGTATTCAATTTTACCTATGTGTTAAATGATTTCAATTTCGATTTCGGCAAAAAACTGGAGAATAATTCGTGGACCGGACTTATTGGTAGTATTGTGTCCAAAGTAAGTAATCACCTTGTTAATTACTACAGATCTGTATTTGCCATAAATTACTTTCTTCTCAAGGAAAGTGATTTTGGAATTTTTGACTTATATCTGAATTATGAGCGATCTATTGCTCTCAACTATACGTATCCATATTTTATTGACCTTGTCACATTCACCAGTCCATTACCAACTATAAAAGCAAACAAAGTTAATCTCACAGAACCATTCGATATATTCACCTGGCTATTGATAACTATGATTACGCTTCTTATTCTTATAATAAGCTTGATCTTTTTCAAACAAGAAAACCGCGTCTTTTGGATAATTGTCTCGATTTTTATGAAACAACAAATTTATATGCACTCAGAAATCAGGAATTTATTATTCACCTTGCTATTAGCCGGCATTGTCTTGACCTCGAGCTACGCCGGGATTTTCTATTCAATGCTTATTTCTTTTGTTGAAGAGAACAGAATTGAGACTTTGCAAGATTTAAGCATGGCACTAAAATCAAATAAAATCATTGTTATTGGTTTGAATAATGGCATTTACTTCAATATGATCAAGGTGAGATCGTAAAACACTTTAATAGATTTGCGATTAAAATTAATATTTTTTTTTTACCAGGAGACAAAATCTGGAGTTATTGGGGAAATTGGTTCTAGGATTAGAGGAGTGCATAATATATCGACAGCCGTTAACTTATTACGGAAACCGAAAGCGTATGCCTTTGTTTTGGCCAAAGAGTTGTTGTGTTACGCAATCCATAGGAATAAACTGATTTCTCACTACATTCCCGACAATTCAAATATGGACTCAATCTTTGCCATCAATTTCGTGAGCATTCTTATGAATCGCGACTTTCCTTATCAAAAACAATTCAATAGATTGTAAGTATTTTAAAGTTTGACCATGTTCAATTTACTCACTATTTAGAGACTTGAATTCACTTTCTTGCAGTATATCCCAGGCATTCAAAGGAGGCCTTTTTGACTACTGGAGGCGAACTTTCTATTATAAAATATTTGGGAAAGACATGAATTATTTTAATAAATATATGACATTAGAACATAAGTTGACTCCGATTAGTAACGACCAGTTTTATTCCATTTATATGATCTTGGCCATCGCATATTCTTTGTCGGCACTCATTTACATAGCTGAAATTTTATTTAAAAATAATTGAAAACTCCTTTGATGTAACAAAAATTGAAACAATACCTTGTTCACATCCATATAATTATTGATTAGGATTCCTATTGATTTGTAAATTATGTTTCATAATTAATTATTACCCAATTCCAATTGCATCATAGTAATTTTTAATTGGCAATGTTTATATTTGCTACAAATATATCGATTTCTAAGACTCTTTACTATTTTGTTAGTTTGAAATATATTTTAGTGAGCCTTATATTACAAGATAAAAATCTTTGGTTTATATGTATCTGGATATTTACTTGACAAGAAAGGTCTATAAGAAAGGTCTATAAGAAAGGTCTTGCTAAAATATTGAAATTTATTCCCAAATAAATTATTTTTCGTCATATTTATTGATCTAATTCTGACTTAAATGACATTTTGGCAAAAATTTTCCAAAATTGGAGAATCAAACAGTTATTCATTTTATTGATATTTGTCATTAATTAATAAGCAAGGACAATTATTTATTGTCCAATAGATTTAATTTATTTATAACCTTCGAAATGTTGGATATGTTGGGCAAAAAACTAACGATTCTCACAAATAATGTAATCAAATATCTGAAAGAAATGATATCTGGCTAAGTTTTATGTTTGCAGTTACCACCTTTCATTATTATCAACAATAATTCAATTGATGGCATCGAAGCTAATATTCTGTTCACTTTAAGTTCGTATTTCAATTTCACCTATGAATTGATTGACATGAAGTTTAATTTTGGAGTGAGGTTACCTAATAATACGTGGACAGGACTGGTTGGCCAACTCGCTTATAATGTAAGTTAAGTTTATTTATTTTGAAAAAAGAAATAATTTCAATTATATTAGCAAGCTGACCTTGGTCTTTGCAATATGTATATGATAGCAGAGAGGGCTGAAGTACTGACATATAGCTATCCTTACGGCCGGTCTTTTCTCACATTCACAAGTCCTGTCCCACAGTATAAGATTAGTGGAGTGGATTTGGTCAAACCCTTTGAACTTATGCTCTGGTTAATATTATTTGCCCTAATAATAATGACAACCATGCTCAGTTCAATTTTTTGTGTGAAAAAGTATACAATAATTTGGTCGATGGTCTCAATTCTAATGAAACAACAGTTCGCTATACACTCGAGCACAAGAAGTTTGATTTTAACCTGGCTAATATCCGCAATTGTATTGACTGGAAGTTACTCAGGAGTAATTTACTCATCAATAGTAAACCCTGGTCAAATGGAAACTATTGAAAGTCTAGAGGAGCTGTCAATAGCACGAAGAGAATCACGGGTTGAGTTGATTTCCACAACAAATGATCCAAACATTCAAATGATGAGGGTAATTTTATTATCAGGCATGCCCTCGAATTATCACAAAAAGTATCAATATGATTTTTATATTTTAAGGGCATAGAATCAAAGTTATTTAAAGAAATAGCAAGCAACATTAAAGAAATAGGAACACCAGACGACGCCCTCATTTTGATGAAGAAATCAAAGAAACCGCAAATTCTTTTCTATTCGGATGAAACTCTTGAATATTTTCTCCGACAAAATGATTTGAAAACCTATTATATACCCTCCAATCCCAATAAGGAATCAGTATTCACAATGAACTTGGTGGCCATCGCAATGAATCAAAGATTTGAATTTAAAGAGTATTTTAACCAAATGTAATTAACAATTGGGATCAAACTTGAAAATTGAATCTCTATTCCTTTCTTTTAAGAATTTACGATTTTGCTAAAAGTGGCTTGACAGATTTTTGGAGAGCTTCATTTTATAATAAATGGTTTAAAAATAACCAAGAGTCTTCTGTATCATCGGCGCAGATAAAAATCCCAGCTTTAAGTTTAAATCATTTCAACTCATTCTTTATAATCCTATCCTTAGTTTTAATAATTTCTTCAGTTATTTTAATTTGCGAAATACTGTATAAAAAATCTAATGATCAAGGCGAAAATAAATGGCATAGCAATTAACAGTATTTCTCAAAAGTATCATAAACTCAGGGGTGGGCGAGACCCTAGGGGGCCGTAGGGGAGGCCGATTCGAGCTCTGGTCTAGGGGGGCCAAATGGCACATTTTCGACCTTAGGGGGGGCAAATCTCCAGGCCCCCCTTGCGCACCCCTGCATAAACTGTTGTTTGAATTATGTGTTACACTTTTCATTAATTCATGTCACTTGACTTTCATTCGATCTTGGTTAACATGGATTGAAGAAACCCGAATTAAAAATTTCCAATGTGTGTACATCTATAACATTTCATCGATATTATGGTAAATTTCATTAAAAATCATTGAAAGATGTGTTTGTGTGAGGAATCCAAATACTAATCACTATTATTGTTGTATTAATCAAATGTTTCGAATATATTGTTTAGAAGTTAATGACTTCTCCAATACTACTCATGAGATGCAAATGATTTCTTCATAATAATTAAGGAATAGATCACTCCCTCAGTAAATGATAAGAACTTATTTATTATTATTTTCTGACTTTGGAGACAATACTCTGCTTTTTGTATATTTCGACACAATTTCAAAACTTCTGATTAGTTGAATAATCGTTAATAGAATCAATTGATAAATTGTTTTAATTGATCAAGATTAATTATTTCATTATATTAAATTACAGCAAAATATTGGCTAAACTATGAAATTAATAAAATAATTATATTTTGAAATAATGTGTCACTTGACTAAAGTTAATAGATAATTACTTCGCCTCTACCAATAAGAATCCCTGAGCTTGGTCATAGACTTATCAACCATTGATTATTGCCAATCGTTTTGATGAATTGATTGGAAATGTTGGATATGTTGGGCACAAAACTCACGATTGTCACCAATAATGTAAAATCAAATAATAATAATTTTTGACCTTAAACATTTTCATCATTACAGGCCCCACCCTTCATTTTTTTCACAAATAACTCAATTGATGGAACAGAGGCTAATATTCTGCTAACTTTAAGTTCGTATTTCAATTTCACCTATCAATTAATTGACATGAAGTTCGATTTTGGAAAGTTGTTGCCAAACAATACGTGGACAGGCATTATAGGTCATCTTGCTTATAATGTGAGGCAAAGTCTTTCCCAAATAAATCTATTAATATTGATATTATTGCAGCAAGCAGATCTAGGTCTTTATAACCTGTATATGATTTCAGAGAGGGCTGAAGTACTGGCATATAGCTATCCATACGGACATTCCTACCTTACTTTCACAAGTCCTGTCCCACAGTATAAGAGTAGTGACGTGAATCTCATCAAACCTTTTGAATTGATGCTCTGGATAATATTACTTATAACGATAATTGTAACAATCTTGCTCAGCTCATTATTTACTGTAAAGGAAAGTGTTATGATTTGGGCGATTGTCTCAATTCTTATGAAACAACAGTTTTATATGCGTTCGAGCATAAGGAGCTTGATTTTTATCTGGCTACTTTCTGGAATTGTATTGACTGTCAGCTATGCCGGAGTGATATACTCATCGATCGTGAATCCTGATGTGATCCAGATCATTGAAAGTCTATCTGAGTTAATACTCGCGCGAAGGGAATCCAAAGTAGAGTTGATCGCCACTAAAAATGATCCTAATATTAAAATGATCCAGGTAATTTTCATTGTTTACTAAAATTAATTTAACTTTAATTTTGAATATGAAGAACACGGAATCGGGGTTTCCACGAGATATAGCCAAACAGATTAAGGAAATGGCCTCAACAGAGGACGCGGCAAAACTGATGACCACTTCAAAGAAAACCCATATTTTACTCTATTCTTTAGATGTCCTCAAATTTTTTCTCCATAATTACGAAATGAAATCCTATTATATACCTTCAAATCCGAACAAAGAGTCGATATTAACCATGAATTTGTTGGGTATTGCGATGACTAAAGGTTTTCAATATAAAGATCATTTCAACCAAGTGTAATTATCAACTCTCTTTTAATTTTCAGTAATAATTATTTGCTTATTTCTTTCAAGTATTTTTGACCTTGCCGGAAGTGGCTTAATGGATTTTTGGCGAATCTCTTTCTTCAATAAGTGGTTTAAAAATATGCCTGATACTTCTGGATCTAAAGGACAAATAGAGATCTCACCGCTGATTGTCAACCAATTTGATCAATTTTTTATGATCTTAGCTTCTATTTTAATCTTGTCAATTATCATTTTTATTTGTGAAGTTTTCTATAGGAATTCTAGTGATCAAGGTAAAAATATACGACGAGGGCAATATCCTAACTTTTTAAAAATGCACGAGCCACTTTTTGCTTGAACTAAAAAAAATATGTTCGTTTTGTAAAATTAGTAATTATTAATTACCTTAACATTAATTTGATGTAAGATACTGTTGGTCATTTCAAATCTTGGTCATTTAATGTAGATATATTGATCGAGCCTTTCAGTGAATGTTTTATTTTTTGTAATTGGTGGTAAACCAAGCACATTTACCACTTAGCAATTTATAATTCAAATACAGTTTTTTAGTCTAGTTCATTTCAATTACAGTTTCTTTGAAAAAAGTTCAACTCTTTATTTGATTATACTTTACTTGAATTTTATACTCAAAAACTTGACTAATATAAAAATGTTCTTTGCTCATAATAAATGTAATAATTTAAGGTCCTTTTTCAAGTCGGATCAGTGCCACTGTCTTAATGGATACCGAAAAATGTATTTATAGAAACTGATTGAGTGAAACACGTTTTAAAAATTTAATTACATTTTTCTAAAGTAAATAATAACTGAAATTCTTTTACCATTTGATTGAATTACAGTTTTTTTCTGTCGTAAGTATTGAAAAGACTTGAAATTGTATTTCGAAGAAAATTGTATGAAATGATGTGCCGAACAACTCTCTGATGGCTTTCCTCTCCTGAATTGTGAGAGAAATCACACAAAAACCTCAACTCTATTCTTGTTTTTCTTCCTTCAAAATAATAGAGAATAAAAAACTTTTGTCAACTGTTTTAAAAGTGAAGCGAAAACTATCGATAAATGTCTGTCCAAAGGGATGGAGTGGCAGCAGAAAAGAAGAATGAGCTGAAAGATAGGAACAGGGATTGTCTCACTGTTCACACGAACTGAGAAAAAGATAAATTATTGACAAGAATTTTCAGCTCAACTAAAAGTTTTTCTCTTTTATTCAACTTTTTTATATTAAATGTATTTTGAGATTCAGTTCACTATTATTTTGATTTCAAGTATACTTTTTTCCTTCAAAATAAAGTGAAATAAATATTTTTACAAAAGATTTAGTGTTTGAGAACACAGTCGCTAACGGAGTGGGGATATGGAGTGGGATATGGATTGGGAGGAGAGACAGCATAGGAGAGACACAACTCAACAAAATTTATTGTTTTAAAATGTTTTACGATTTGAGAGATTGTTTTCAAATACATTTTCATTGTAGTTATCATTTCTTAAACTCATATTTCACTTAACTCTGAAAAGAATTGAATCATCTCTTCTGAAAAATAGTGAAACAATTCCCCGAATAGTTTCATATATTGAGAAATGTTTTCTCTAACTTATCTATCATTTGCACTGATATTCAGTTCGAAAACAATTCTTAAACAAAAGAATATTGAATTTGATTAATGAAATAATTGATTATTTCTAACCAATCAATGTTTGAATTTATGTTTCCATTGAAAAGATATAAAATCATTATTTCAAAAGTTATATAAAAGCCTTGACTTTGAAAATTACTTTTGCATCGATTGTCAGCTTATTTATCAGTTCTTGGTTTCTGAACTAATTGTTTAATCAATTCTAAACATGAGTGTTACCTGGTTACTTACAATACTCCTTGTTCAATGTAAGTCTAAAGTTCATCAAATTTTCTATTCTAATCGGATTTTATTTACCTAGCTATTGGTTGGATTAGGGGAGAAGGTGCATGTGAAAATTGGACCTCTTATAAAGATGAAAAATGTTTCGGTGTAATTGACCAGGGTCTTCAATCTTTTGAAAATTCTAGAGCGATTTGTAATAAACTAGGTGGAACACTACTCCAGATTAATTCCGCTGAAGAGCAGACGTTTCTGACAAATCTGATCTTCAATACAAATAAAGTGGTGGACGACGTCTGGATCGGAGCCCATAGAGTAGAAAAGGGCTTCAAATGGGACCTGGATAACGCTGACGTCGCCTTTTCAAACTGGGCAAAGGACTCGCCCTCCAATGTTTCGGGAGAGGACTGTGTCCAGATGCTACCCAAGCTCACTCTTCAAGGTAAATTGAAAGTGAAATTAAGCAAGGACTAACTGGTTATTTCATTGGAGAAGGTAAATGGGATGATGAGAATTGTGGCAAGAAGAATTTTGTTGTTTGCCAGAGATATCAGATATGGACGCCAGCAGTTATCCAGCAAACACTTCTCAAAGAGCGTAAACAACTCGAAGAACTCGTAAATCAACTGAAGAACCAGCAAGGTGTAATTAATGACCAAGCTAATCAAATCAACACTTTAAAGACCTCCGTTGCAAATACAATACCCGTTGGCTTTACTTATGTACAGTTGCCTAAAGAGAAGGCACCGGCAGAGATATGGCCCAATTTCAAGTGGGCCGACGTCAGCGCCACTTATGCCGGGGTGTTTTTCCGTGCAGAAGGAGGAGCAGCCGGCAAGTTCGGTGCCATTCAAGAAGATGATGCGCCCAGACTTAGTAAAATAGCCATGAGCACCGCCGCAGGTTATGCAGACCAGATGCCTATTGCCAAAGGTGGACTCGGTAAAATCAAGGCAGGTGCTACTGGTGGTCCTTGGTTTTTCGAATTTCAAGTTTCAAACACAGAGGTTCGGCCCCGAAATATGGCGGTCCGGGTCTGGCATCGCGTTTAATAACAAAAATGTTTATTAAATTATATGAAAATAAATTAAAACGATATAAATATTAATTAATTTACAGTTTTTTGAGAAATTAAATACAAAATTAGAATTTCAAATCAAAAATTTCGATGAGAAGGGGCCCAATATTTTGGGGGTCGGCTTCCAGATGCCAGCGAACATTCTCCTCGTTTAGATAGTGGAGCTCTTCTAAAATGTTCATCAGATTAGTGAACTTTCTGCTTGATTCAAGTTTTGACGAATATTTTATCTCCAAATAGCGTTTAAGTAAATATTTGTGTGACTCGTATTCAAAACTATTCGGAAAGGATTTCGAAAAAATTATCAAAATATTGATAAACAAACATAAATATGTTATCAAAGATATCAGTGTCAGTTATGGTCACATATTATGTCCCGCTTTAAAAGTGCAAAGTTAAAAAAAATTGCTGTCTCAATTTTACAAAATAATCAAAATAACCTAATTGATTAAGATTGAACTTTGAACTTGCTAAAAATTTGCTCCTAAATGATTGTATATAACTCACGCAATCAAATTCTTGTGAATAATATCAGTTCTGTTGGCGTTGAAGAGTAATATCAGAGATAACTTGAAAAAACATAAAATAAATGATTAGATGTTATAAAAAACAAGATAATAGACAATGTTACCAGGTTAAGTACATCCAGATCTGAATCCCACTCCTGGGATAGTCTCTGCATAAAGTGTTTGTGGGCCTCATATACATTAGTAGTGGACGACTCTTTGAACAAGTCCATTTTTATGAATGTCCTACTTTGACCACCCTGCCAAATTTACAAGTTCATAAGAATTTTCATGAAATATGAAAGTTACCTTATTAAAAGTCCATGCCTGTTGCTCAAAGTTGTATCTCTGGATTGAGCGGAGAATACACATTGAAGGACAGGTGGCCTTCATAAGTGCGATCTGGTCTAAAGGGCACAGACTTCGGAAGCACTCAATTCGTTTCATAACTTTGATAAGTCGCCGGACATTAGCCTCAATTAGGCGCAGAATATCCGAGTGCTTCACACACTCGGGTATGACTTGTGAACTCAACCTAGGATAATTGAAGGCATTCCTTAACTCATTTAAACGGCTCTGTTCTAAGAGGTTGAGCCCTCTGTTGGCCGACAATGTGATGACATTCTGAACGCCGCAGTCCTCAGGTTTGTCGTCAGTTGAGGCCAATAGACCTGCGATTGTGTTAACACTTTTTTCACTTTCTCTTTGAAATATTTGCTCAAAATTCCTGAGAAGAAAACATTTATCGAATTTTTCTTCTCTATTAATATAGTTGTCGTTGAAATTATCTTGCTCAACGGGCATACCGAACTGATTTTGGCCTGGCTTTATGAACATGCTAATTGAAAGAATAAATTTATCCAAAAATATCAAAGCTTTATTAGCGAATTATTTACCCTGGCTCGTTTCTTAATGAAAACCTGAATTTTTCAGAGAAAAATGAGTGCTCTGAAGTGTTCTCATTTAAATAATAGGAGAATTGACTCTTGCAAGTTGAGGTCACATCGTTTGAGTTCTCTTTCGAATAGAAATATCTTTTTTGTTTATTTTCTTGAACTTTGTGTCTCATTATTTGTTTTTCTTCATCGGATAGAATCAAATTCTTGGAGAGAAAGCAAAAGAAAAATGGGTTCAATAAAATCTACTTTAATATCATCTTAATAATGAGCAAGGTGTTTATATTTAAAGAGACAGCAAGCTAAAAATGCAAGTTGTAAGACTCGAATGGCATATCAATTCGAGTACCTTTTGAGTTCCTTGGTCAACAGGAGAGATAAGTTAAAGAGTTATACCTTGTTCATTCCCTTATTGAGACATTTTTGAAGTCTACACTTTTGGCAGAACTTTCGCGAAACGACATTAATATCGCACTCATTATTAAAAGTGCATTTGAATACCTATTCAAATGAAAGGAGAAAGATCAATTTACCAATAAATCAATACTCTTGCTAAAAAACAGCACCTTTTTTCGCAGAGCGTTTCGCCTGAAAAACGCTTTACAACTTTCACACGAAATTGCATTGAAATTATATCCTATTATTTAATAGAGGAAAATATTTTGCTAGAACAAAATAATAACTAATTATGCTTGCTCACCGTTGGCTCTGTCGCCACAAACAACACAAACTTTCACTGCTGTTTTCTTTTCTACACGGTTCATTTTCTTGTCAACAAGCAATAAAAACAGAGTAACAGAGTTTAAAAGAGAGCCTTTTGCTCGATAACTATGTTTTTATGCAGAAGAGAAGTCTTTCGCTATCAGTATTTCAGTTCATATTTCCATCGATTCATTGAGAACCACACGTAACAAAATTGACCTTGTTTAGTACCAGTGCACTGATAACGTTTGCACTTAACAAACGTATGTCGGATCGCACTCAACATTATACCGCACTAATTAGCAAGGTCACAAGCTTATTTTATGAACCACCGAATGATGACTTGATAATTCTTTATTTGATTTGTTGATAGATCATAATTTTATTTGCGTAAGCTCAACAGATTTCACGTGATACATTCTAAACTATGCTAATATTTGCTTGAAAATAGTAGGATCTTGCATATCGTTCTGTAAAATATGTGAACAGTTGTGAAAAAATGCACTCAATTTTGCGGACTTAAAGATAAAAGGCTTTATTCAGTTTTGTCTTCAATTTTACCTAAATCTGCATCAATTTTTTATATCGCATTCCTGGTTGTCCTTCGATTTTATCTATTCGTGCTTTTTCTGCGTAATTAATTAGAGTGCACTCTATGTCACCCCGCTCTATGTCAAGCGCTTCCCCGATACAAAATTTATTATAAATAAATTCTGAAAAAAAAACATTTAATTGATTTTATCTTTTGAAGAATTATAAGAGAAACCCATAAATTAGTCATCATTTCAATGATAAATGTCTTTTCAGTGATGTACACAACGGTCTCATAATTGTTGCTTATTTAGATATTCAAGGTAAAATTCCTTAATATTTTTGGCAATAACAAGAACTAGTAACAGTAAGTGCAAGATTAATTGTTGAGCCGATAAGATGGAAATGGTTCTCAAAGTAATTATTACTTTGAAACTAACTTGGTCAAAATATAATTATAGCTGTGCTACCTTGTTCCTATTTCAATAAATTTTATTTTCCATTCATTTCATATCATAAGAATGTTATTAATGGATTGCAAAGTGTGGTGGATATTATCAGCATGATAAGTAAACCAATATTTCCAGGGAATTGAGAATAAGGCAAATTACAGACAGCATCAGAATAAGTCTGAACAGTCCTAATAAGTTGTCCATGTTTATCTGATTGTAATTAGCATTAACACTTTCTTTTACATCAAAAAATCGATCGCTTCGCACTAAAATATGATCTATCTGCTTGTTGATTATTCCAGTAGATGTATATTGTATGACTCTAGGTGGAAATAGAATTAATTATTTAATCAAGAACAATTTAGCGGAATTACTTGTTATTCAACATTTTCCTGAATTTTTTCGGTAATCTTGGGTTAGAACCTATTGTATAGAGAAAAGGAGCTCGACAACTTTCGCTGATAAAATGGAATTTTGTATTCGGTTTCAAATGCTTTGAGTGAATAATAGCTATTGTTTTGAGGGGAACGGCACCGAAAAACATGGCGGCCCCTCCTTCAGAGGTGTTGACGATAAAACTTTTGTTGCGAAAAAAATCTTGTATCGGAATCACTGAATGATCTTGCTCAATTTTTCTTTTGAATTTTCTGAATACGTTTCTATCGGGGATATGATGGAGAGCCATAAATGTAGGATAAACAACCAAGTGCATTTCAGTTTCTACTAATTCTGCTAATGTTTCAATCTGTTTGTTGGGTATCTTTAAGCTTAACCTGGCTGTTACTTCACTGGAAATGACCATGGACAGTTGCATTGAACCGATCAGCCACGAAGTCATTAGGATTAGTGTTGAAATTCTTATTATAAATATTCGATTTATCCAAATATCTATAGAATATTCGATAATGACCATGGTAAATATCATTTTAATAATTTTAATCAAATTTACCGATTTGTAAAAGAGTTCCAAACATGTCAAGCATTACAGAGGATAGCCGTTGAAAAAGGCGTTCTTTTTGAACAAGCAAATATTCGTGTAAGAAAACGATTGTTGTTATCAAATATATGAAAAGACCAGCAAAAATAGTCCAGCTCATATTGTCCAGAATCATTAATTGACTGAAATTGAGAGAAGACCAACAATTATCATACTTTATCATTACAACAGATTCTTCGACAAAGAATGGTGTCGTCTGATCGATAATGTTGTCCAGAATCGGCTCAACTGTCACTACAATCGGAAATCCTGAGAGATCTGCAACCTATCGATTAAATAGTTGTTTACCCTGATAAGGCCAGCTTTTCTACACTTACATCTTGCTGAATCTTACCAATAACACCAGTGTAGGTTCCGTTAGGCAACTTATGTCCAGTTCCCACTCTTTGTTCGATAAATTGATAGGTGAAATTCAATGAGCGAGACAAATATTTGATGAGATCACATTGGATTCCCTCACAATCATGATCAAGCCCATTTTTGAATCTGATCCATGGCGTTAAAGTATTAGCCAGTATTCTCAAGTGTCGGCTCATCTTTCGAACAAATCAAGAATTTGATTGAATAGTAGATAAATTGAAAAAACAAAATAGATTCATGGTCATTTCATTTGCTTATCTCAAATTTTTGTTGAAAAATCAATAATCGCAGTGAAATTAATTACAAGAATCGAATGATTTAATTGAATATCAAATACACTTTTTTCAATAGTTATTAATAAATTGATAGTTATTTTTCTAGTAATTACTACCTGGGTTCTTTGATAATAGTCTTATATTGAAAATATTTGTAGTCATAAAAATCCAATAGAAAATAACAAGGTTAATTATTTCAATAAACTTTTTATATTCAAAATCTCATTAAAGTAAACGTTTACATAAATGTCGAGTCATTTGATTGAAGCCTTGATGAGAGAGACAAACAAGATCTGGGATATTCTTTTTTGAATTGATACTAGATCAATTTACCTACTATTACAATAAAAGACGGAAATATCAATCAAAACAAATTGTAAAATACTTTCAATTTAAAAGTTCTTTTGTGAAAACCATTTGAAAACAAATTCAGAGTGTTTTTTTCATTCAAAAAAGAAATGAACAAAGTTTTCCAATAGAATAGTTAGCATGCTCACTGCCCAGAAGATTGAGGTCATCTTAAATAGGCCTAGTAAATTGTCCATGCTTATTTGCTCATAGTTTGCGCCCACACTCTCCTTGCAATCAAAATATTGGCGAACGTCAGCCAATATATGCTTTAATTGATAGTCAATTATTCCGGTCGACATGTATTGGAATACCCTGCACAATATAGTTCATTTTAGGAAAGAGCACCAAGAATATAATACAACATACCCTAAATTCAACTTGGTTCGAAAATCATCGGACAATTTTGGGTTTGAGCCAATTGTCAAAAGGAAAGGGTTTCGAAAATTTTCTTCGAGGAAACGTAATTTGGTACTTGGTGCAAGATTGTTCAGGTGTTTTTTGACAATCATTTTGAGTGTGATGCCTCCCATGAACATGGCTGATTTTCCTTCGGCTGCTTCTTTGACCCATTTTTCCTGTTCGAACATTTGGCTTATTTCTAAAATGGTATTATCTTGTTCAACCTTTTCTTTGATTCCATCAAATACATATTTATCTTGAACATTATTCAAACTCATGAAGGTTGAGAATACGATCAAGCTCATTGGTGAATTAACTAGTTCTTTCAATGTGTCAATTTGTCTTTTGGTAATTTTAAGGCTAAACCTGGCAGTTATTTCACTGGAAATCACCAAGGACAATTCCATTGAACTAATTAACCAAAATGACATCAGAATCAAAGTTGAAAACTTGATTCGAAATACGCGGCTTATTTGAATATCTAGTTGATTCAATTGTTAGTAATGTTATCTTATAATTCTAATAGGCTTACCATGTTGCAAAAATATTGCAATCAAATTAAATATAATACTCGAAAATCTCTGAAAACACTTTTCTCTTTGTTTAAAGAATTGTTGATCGAAGAGCACAACAAGCATGCACAAAATGAGATTTAAAGAGAAGAAAATGATCCAGCTCAAACTATCCAATATATTGAATTCGTTAAAATTGGCCGCAATATGAGAACTGTCGAAACGGATCATCACAACTGATTCATCGAAGAAAAATGGTAGCGTGTGATCCACTATTTTATCTTGGTAAGGCTCCACTGTCATTGCTATAGGAATACCAGTCAAATCAGCTTGCTAAATTGTGCGAACAATCTCGTTATATGTTCATATTCACAGTTTAATCCATTACTATAATCTTACATCTTGGTGAATTCTGCCGATACACCCAGTCCAACTACCATTTGGCAATTGATGACCAGTGCCAATTGGCTGATTAATAAACTCATAGGTGAAGTTTAATGATCTTGATAAGTATTTAATTAAATCACATTCTATTCCACTACAATCTGTGATATCATTTGGATTAAAGATGAACCAAGGTTCAAAAAGGGCCACTAATATTCTCATATGATTCCTCATTCTATCTGAAGCCAAATGAAGCAAGGTAATGTAAATCTTTATTTAATTCCTGGACCAGGATTAATTTAATGACAAGAAAAACTCCAAAAACATCAGGATCATTAATAAATACATGAATGAAAAATAAACAATTTGACCTTTCAGTGAAAATACGAGTATATAAATATCAAACACATTTCAAATATGGTACAAATATTATAAGCAGACACATTAATAATTTAGACCATGATCATTTTTATTAGACTTCGATTTTGATTTATGTTTAGACTATTTTATTTGAAATAACAGAAGTGAGTCCATTATTATTGTGAATATTTAATATATTTACTCAAATAATGATTTCTGACTTTTGTTAATAACCGGCAAAAATAGGTTTATTTTACAGTATATTATACTATACTATACCAAACCATACTATACTATCAACCAGTAATGCCCAAGCAGCTTCAGTCAAGTGGGGGGGGGGGAGGGGGTAAGACAAAATTTTTTCCAGAGGGGGGTATTTCAATTTTCAAAACCTCGACAGATCTAGTGCTTGTCCATAGACGTAATTTTGAAGAAAATTTTCGGCTCGAGGGGGGGGGGGGGGTTTGGACAGAAAAAAAAAAGCCTACTTTTTTGGACCAAATCGAGGAGGGGTCGTGTCTCCGAAAATTTCAGGGGGGTATTTTGTCTATACCCCCCCTTTGGGCAATACTGCTATCAACTTTTATTGGTTTGACATTTCAAAAATGATTTGTGTCTCAACATCTCTTGTAATGTTAAAGCCAGTCACATAGCAGCTTGTTCAATTTCATAGATGTCAATCAAAATCATCAAATAAAATGAGAATACAAATGAGATTCAACTTAAACTTGATCAAACTTATTATTTCTATAATAAATCTTGGTGGTGATTTTAACAATAAAATACTCAACGAGCAGAGTCAGTATGCAGATTGACTGTGATATAAGCAAGAGTTTGAACAGAACAATTAAATTGTCCAAGTTTATTTGCTCGAAAGTTGCGTCAATACTCTCTCTAAAATCGAAGAATCGATCGCTCGGTGACAGCGATTGTTTCAATCGGTGATCAATAATTCCGGTCGTTATATACTCCAACACTCTGTTTAGGAACAATTCAAAGTTGTAATTTCATTTAGCTATCATCTTGATCAATTTATTTGTTTTAATTACTTACTTCAGATTCAAACTGTCTCTGAACACTTTGGGTAATCTCATACTGGAGGCCAATGTAATGAAGAACGGCTGTCGATATCTTTCCTCAATGAACCGAAACTTAGTATTTATTCCAAACAGATGACTGTGCTTGATAACAATAGTCTTGAGAGGTACTAAAGCGAGGAGCATGGCTGATTTTCCTTTTAGTGTATCAAGTATCCACTTTTCATTTTGGATCATTTGACCAATTGTAATACTAGTTTTATCTTGCTCAACCTTTTGTTTTATTCTACTGAAAACCTTTTTATCTTGTATATTCTGATTTGGCATAAATGCTGAAAAAGCGACCAAACTCATTTTGGAATCAAGCAAATCTTGCAGAGTATCCATTTGTTTATTCGGGATTTTTAATGTGAACATGGTTGTTATTTCGCCAGATATGAGAAAGGCTAATTGGAGAGAGCTGAAGAGCCATGAAGTGAGCAGGAATATTGTCCACCATTTTGTTGACATTAATTTCATTATATCTGTCATAAAAAGAGCTAGTTCATATATAATTTCAATTCTGTTAACTCACCCTTTCCTAAAAATATTCCAATTATAATAAGAATGGCATTTGAAATACGTTGAGAAAAAGAGCAAGGTGACTCTGCAAGAAAGGTATGATTGAAGAATGTGATTAATATAACGGTCCATAAGAGTAAAATGGAAAAAATAAGCCAGCTAGTTTCCCCTAAAATGTTGATCACATCGAATCCCCCAAAGTTCCATGAATCATCGTATCTTGTTAAAATGACAGCCTCCTCGAAAAAGAATGGTTGAACATACTCAATTATTCCCTGAGTAAACGGTTCAGCAAACATAACAATTGGAGTACCAGTCAAATCAGCTTGCTGAAAATTGGTTGAAATAAGACATATTCTAATAGTGATTATACTTACATCTTGATGAATTACTCCAAGAGCTCCGGTCCAACTTCCATTTGGCAATTGATAACCCGTTCCGATATCCTTTTGAAAAACGAACTCGAAGGAAAAATTTAGTGACTTTGCAAGATATTTAAGAAGAGGACAACTGACTCCTTCACAATCATTCTTATCGTCATTATTCAAAATCATCCAGGGTGCATATGAAGCTGCAACTAATCTCAAATGACCAATCATTGTAGTTTCTATTACTGTATGTAGTTTACTGAACACAGACAAACAGGATATTAAATAATTAGCACCTTGCTTTGTTTCTTAAATTGGAACCTCAATTAAATAATCAATAGAAATGAGAGGCAATTGCATAATAATCTTGTTATTCTGACGAAACAAATTAATAGAACTCAATTTGCATATAACTTTATTATTGAAATAATTAGGGTTAAATAGACGAGTTACTTAACAAGCTTATTATAATGGAAACTTTAACTTTTAATTACTACATTTTAACCAAGTTATAGGAATAGTTTGATCAAGGTTAAAAGAGATTGGGAAAAAAATATTTTATTTAGTTGTGTTATTACAACAATTTTAGAAATCAGAATATTTGTATCAAATAATATATATTTCAAACCTCTTCATAAGTAAATAGAAGGTAAGCGGGGGAAGGGAGGGTAGAAATGGGGGCAAGTGGCGAGTGATTGTGTGTTTAGGTATGTGCCTAAGTGAGAAAGTTCAATCGAGAGGGGAGAGGGAAAATCGATCCAGTTCAATTGGACAAATTTTTAAAATAATTTGGATCAAGTGAATAATTTTTGTGATTTTTTTGTGGAGTCCAACCCCTGACATAACCCCTGACATAGAGAATTGTGTGACGCCTTCTCATTGATTTGATTTTTGTTTCTTTTCGAGTTCTCCAGTGAATCAAATTTTCAGTGACAAAAATAAATAAACAAAAGCCTAAAAGTGCCAAGATCACTCTAAATAAACTTATTGTCGTTTCAAAGATAATTTGTTCGTAGGTTTGTTCGATTGTCTCCTTATTGTCGAATAGTTCTTCGGTTTGAGTGAAAGATTTCTTTAGTTCAAAATCATAAATACCAGTTGATATGTATTGAAGGACCCTGCATCAAAATTCACATGATAACTTTAGATTTAATTTTCTTATTTAGTTTGAATAAATTATTACTTTTTATTCATAAGGAGTCTAAATTGGCTAGATAATCTCATACTTGGACAGAGAGTTATCATTAATGGGTGACGATATCTCTCCTCCAAGAATCTGAACTTTGTGCCTGGTGCAATATCCTTCAGGTGCGTTACTATTATCATTTTGAGTGGAGTCGTCGCTAAAAGTATAGCTGTCTTTCCCTCCGATGTGTCGACGATCCACTTGTTCTCTATAAACATTTCATCTATAGATATACTGGTATGATCTTGCTCCACTTTCGCTTTGATTTTACTGAAAGCACTTTTATCTTGCACACTCTCCATATTCATGAATCCAGCGAATGCAACCAGGTTCATTTTGGAGGCTAACAACTCTTCGAGAGTATTTATTTGTTTGTTCGGTATTTTCATACTAAACATGGCTGTGATTTCACCAGAAATGATCTGGGACAGTTGCATAGAGCTAAACAACCATGCTGTCATCAGACATACTGTCGACAGTTTCATCAGAAGAGAGGCTTTCATCTGAGTTTCTGAAATATTCATAAAATAAATTGATTACCATGCTAACCTAAACATGACCAAAATTAGCAACAAAACTCACCCTTTCCCAAAAGTAAATTGACCACAATAAAAATTGCATTGAAAAACTTGTCAATTAATGTTCCATGGTCATGCAGATAACTTATATCAAGAATTATTATTAAAATTATTGACAAAACAATTGAAGTAATGAAAATGATCCAGCTTATTTTGTCAAAAATATTAATTGAATTGAAATCAGCAAAACTCCAGCTGTCATCGAATCGCGTCAACACAATTGGGTCTTCAAAAATAACCGGCTGAATATTGTCCACTATTTTCTCAATGAAAGGTTTGGCCATCATTATGATCTGGGTCCCAGTTAAGTCGGCCTCCTTTATTTCAAATTACAGTATTTAATGAAGCATGGCAATTTATATTACTCACTCCGCGCTGAATAAGCCCAATTGGCCCTGTCCAACTTCCATTCGGTAGACTAAAACTGATTTTCTCAGAATATCGTATAAAATTAAATGTGAAATTCATTGACCTTGATAAATATTTGATGAGATTACAAGTAATTCCCGAGCAATTAGTAGTGCTGTCCGCCTGTAGAGCCATATATGGCATAAACTGAGTGACGGTTAGTGTTAAATGTCTTTTAGTCATAAATTCGTCTTCCATTCTATATTCAAAAACTTGACCAAGAATATAATTCAGTTCGTCTGACTGGTCAGGCAATTTCACTACTGATTTTTCTCTATGATTCAATACATCAATTATTAAAATTTAGTGAAAAATAGTGCTAGACACGAACAATACATATAAAAATGTGAACAGGATATATTTTGTGTCCTGTACAAATTCTTAATTCTTACATATAATGTATTTATTTGTATTTTTATTGATTACCAAGACTTTTTTTAAAAGCAATAAGATGCAAATAGATTGAGTCTGGGACAATCATAGAATTAACTTGCAATAAGTATTAGCTGTCATTCAAATATATATTTATATATTGTGAAACTGTTTTTAAATTATTCCGAAAATTGCTGTTTATTGTCAAACATTTATAAACAAAATAATTTGACTAGATTAAATTAATAAATATGTACAGAAAATTAACTTAAAAATAAATATACAAATATTTCTAATACCAAGATTATTATACAAGTGGTCGAACAAATGAGGTTCAGTCTCATAAATCCGAATAGATTGTCCAAGAATATTTTTTTGTAAGCAACTTTTGGGCTCTCTTTTATGAAGTCAAAGAAGGGTTGGCTTCCTTGCAATGTAAGTTGAACTTGGTGATCAATAATTCCAGTGGAAACATAATCCAAAAGCCTACGAATTAAACAACAATTAACAGAATATCAAAGTAAACAAAATATTACTTTTGATTCACTCTATTCCTAAAGTGTTTGGGAAGTCTCAGACTTAAGGCGAGTCCAATGAGGTATGGGTTCCGATACCTCTCTCTCAGGAATCGAAACTTTATATTTGGTTTTAAGTGTTTTGAATGAATTTTTACAATTTTCTTGAGAGGAACGGCAGCTAAAAACATAGCAGCCCTGCCCTCAGCTGTCTCTTTTATCCAGGTGAGCTCATTAAATATTCTGCCGATACTGAAGGATGTTCCTTCTAGTTCCACCTTCTTCAAGATTCTATCTAAAGTATTTTTATTCTGGATTCTATTTGTAGCCTTGAATGAAGACATGATGAGCAAGCTCATTTTGGTGTCAACTAATTCTTCTAATGTCTCGATTTGTTGGTTTGGAATTTTTAAACTGAACCGAACTGTTATCTCACCAGAAATGATCGTGGACAATTGGAATGTACTGACCAACCAGAAGGCCAATAGAAATAAGCTAGACATTTTCACCATGAATGTTTTTCTGATTTGAATATCTGAATTCAACAAATTGTGTATCATGAAATCACCAATTAAATATATTTTACCTATTTGAAGAAAAGTACCAAGCAATTGAAAAGTGACAGTTGATAGTCTTTTAAAGAACCTTTCTTGTTTGACCAGAAACTCTTGATCTAACAATACCACTATGATTATCAAGCAAATGAATAAGGTAATTAGTATTTTCCAGCTTGACTGATCGAGAATTCTGCCTGGATCAATTCCAGCTGCCCTCCAGGTGTCATCTAAACGGGTCATTATAACAGGATCTTCATAATAATAGGGAAGAGTGTGGTCAACAATATTTTTGACGAATGGCTCCGAAGTGATGGCAACTGGTGCTCCTGATATATCAGCTTGCTACAATTACCAAAAAGAATGACAAGATATTGAATTTACCTAACTGGAAAATTACTGACACCACTAAGAATTTTTCCGAACGCCCCGGACCAACTTCCGTTAGTTAGTTTATAAGTCGTACCAAATTTTTCCTTGATAAATTCATAAGAAAAATTAAGTGCGCAAGATAAATATTGGGTTAGTTCGCATTGAATTCCAGTGCATCGGTGTTTATCGCTTTTCTTAAAAACCATCCAGGGCCTATACGAGTCGGCCACAACTCTTAAGTGAATTTTCATAATTCAAGTGATTCAAACTCTGACCAAAAACTAATGTTTGCTTGCTCGTTCAACTCTAAGTCCTTTCAAGAAAATTAATGAGTTTATAGTTTATTCATTTGATTGAAAATGTGTTATATCTAAATAACTAAAATAACTAGATTAAGTATAAATAACAAGTAAAGTTTTTATTCAATAGAATCGATGATATTTTTATTGAGCGTTTCATTGATTGAAAAGTAAATAAATTGAAAACTGAACAATAATTTTGAATAGAATCTTGTTAATTATAAATACGCTAAACAAAGTTCTTATAAGCAAATCTATTTCATTTATGTAATGTCATCTTGGTAATTATTGGTTTGACAAACAAATTGAGAATTAAATAGATTGAAATTTCTAGTAAAAAGACAGAAATTGAAGCTATCCATGCTAATATTAGAACTTTGAATAGACCTGTCAAATTAACAATGGTGATTACTTCAAATATTTTTGAAACTTCTTGTTTGAATTTGAAAAATCTGTCGCTAGGTGAAATTATGTGTTTCAATTTATAAGCAATTATACCTGATGAAAAATAATTAGAAACTCTGAAAATAAAAATCTTGTTAAAACAAATTCCAATTTATATAGAATATCACCTGAGATTAATTTGATCTCGCAAACTTTTGTTCAATCTTCTGCTCGAAGCGATTGTAAAACCAAAAGGTTTTTCATATCTCTCTCGAATGAAACGGAATTTTGTATCTCTTTTAAGAGACTTTGAGTGAATAATTGCCGCCATTTTGAGGGGAACCTCATATGCAAACATAGCTGTCTGTCCCCGAGACGTGGTTTCCACTAATTTAGGGTTTTGGATCATCATGGACACTGTCACAACTGTATTATCTTTTGTAGCTTTTGTTTTTATTTTGGATAGTATTTCGCCGTTGGGCTGATCTTTTAACCCCCCGAAAGATTGATGAATGACCATGCTCATCCCTGAGTCATATACCTCTTTGAGAGTATCGAATTGTATTCTTGGATATTTCAAACTACATCGAACCGTAATTTCACTTGATATTAATATTGACAAGAAATATGAACTAAGTAACCATGTGCTCAATAACATTAGGGTTTTATAATTTACCAAGAATGTTTTTCGAATTATTATATCTTAGAATAAAAAGAGTGATTAGAAGTTGTGGAGTAAAGTAAGATTACCTTGGTTAAGAATTGTTCCAATCAGCAATAGAGATAAACTAGAAATTCTGGGTAAAATTGACTCTTTTCTAATTAAGACCTTTTCATTTGTCAGAGCAATTGTGGTGATTATAAAACACAATACAAGAACAAATGTTAGCCAGCTCGTTTCATCGAAAACACTGAAAGCTTGGAAGTCTTGTATACGCCATTGACTGTCGTATTTGATCATAACAACCGATTCCTCCACATTTAGTAAATGACTGTAATCAACAACTCTATCAACAAACGGATCGGCATTCAGTGGAAAGGGATATGCAGTGATCTCCGCCTCCTTTTCAATAACAAAATCAAATTGAAAACCAATTGTTAATCAAATAAATTGATGGGTGATATACCTCACGAAATATTGTGCCAACAATTCCGGTCCATTCTCCTTTACTTGTTTTATACCCAGGACCAAAGTCATTCTTGATAAACTCATACGTGAAGTTGAGTGACCTTGCTAAATACTTGATAATATCACATTGAATCCCCTGACAGTCTCTTAAATCATGTTTTATAGTAATCCAGGGTTTTATAGAAACTGATACCAAACGCAAGTGTTGTTCCATTTTGTAATGTGAAACAAACAAACAATGATCTAGCAAAATCTAACATTCAAATACTATCATTTGATACAAACAGAGAATTGTTGATATAAAAAATATACATGGTTATTTTCAAAATCAAATTCACTCATTCATGATTTGACTAACGAGGTATATTTTGATTAGAATATATTCATTAAAGTGTAACTCATGATGTCTGCTGAGTATTACTGATAATCAATAAAAATGGAATAATATCAATGATATCCTGATAATAACGAAATGCTTTTCAGATATAATGAAATTAATTAATTTATTTGAGTATAATATCGACAGAATTTTTTTTTATTGCATTCAGATATTGATTTGATTGACAGTTCAATTGATTCGAATAAATCAATTTATTAATGAATTTTGAAACTTGGTACAAAATATTAAGCGTCAATAAATTTTTTTAGATAATGTTCTTGGCACCAAAGCGGCTCATATCAAACATTGATTGACCAGTTTGGTTGACATCTTTGATGGAGAGGTCACCCCTCGGCAGAACATAACTGTCAGATATTACAGAAAACTTGTTGTGATCTCCGAAAAAGACTTTGACTTTATTTTTGCCGACATTTCTCAACTCCTGTCCCAATATTTTGATCTTTTTTCTGAGCTCTCCATTGATGCCGGACTTGACCTGGATCAGAATTTTCTCGTCAATTATATCCTTCTCATCATTTTCATCCGGATTGTAATTATCGTTTTCGAACTTAATAGTGAAATTAGTCAAAGACAATACTTTTGCGATTATCTTCTCGATAGAATTGCACTCAACGAGAGTGGGCTCAGTGATGATGTAGGTCAGTTTTTCTACATCTTCTTCATCTTTTTCTGGAAGAACATCTTCAACGACCGGCTCTTCACAGGTATCATCACTTTTGTGCTGAGCGACTGCAGCCATACCCCACGCCATGGCACCCATTGCACTCACTTTAGGAATGTTATCCATAAAGGTATTGCCATTATCTTCGTCTTCATTTTCTGGTTCAGTGTCATCGTTGTGAGACAGGCCTTTCAAAGCATCGATACCCTCATCTACTGCGACAACAGTGACCCCAACAGCGGCGGCCCTAACAGTGTCCTGGAGTAAATTTGCCCCACTATTAGACTGCCTAAGGCTCTGTTCTTCGTTTTCCTCGACTATTCTGTTGGGATTTGCCTCAACTTTGGACTCTTTCACCATTTTATATAATCCCCAGATATAGCATTGATCACCTTGATCACTTTTGACTAATCCTATTGATAACTGATTTATAGTTGAAATTTTATCAAATTTAAACAAGGCAATTTCTTTTTGCTCTTTATAAAGGCCCTGTTTATTATCGCCTAACTGTGCATAAGTGTTGTCCCCCATAGCAAAAAGAGTGCCCTCATTAGACAAGGCCAGGGTATATAAGTTGGTGGATGCAATTTGTTTTACATTGCAATTGATGAGCATTGGTGTCAAAGCAGTTTGTTTGGATGAATTACCAAGCTGACCATATCTATTGTCGCCCCAACCATAAAGATTACCACTTCTGAAGAGGACAAGTGAGTGGAAAGACCCACAAGCAATCGCTATTATTTCCGGGTCCATTTCCTTAATTTCGATTTTCCTCGGTATATTGACTTGCTTAAATCTCTTTATTGGCAATAGTGATGGCAAATATTGGGTGAAGAACAAGGAGTAGGCCCTCAATGAATCAACGAAATCACAGGAGGGCTCCACCGCCTCATCCATTACAATGATTTTATGGACGTTTATATTTGGATTACCTCTGACTGGTTTCTCTCCATTTCCAATCTGACCAAGCTTATTGTTTCCCCAAACAATAATGTTGTTGGCTTTGGTAACTGCCATACAGTGGCCAAATCCACAGGCAATTAGTTTGAATTTTTCATACGGGTCACTTTTGAGGAGAGAACAGTTGGGCCAACAGTCACAGCAGTGGAACTCTTCGTTCAATTCAACCAAAGGTGACTTCGATAGTCTCGAAGGGAAGGGACCCCTTGTAATTTTCAACCTCTCCGGAATTATAACTTCCTCTTTGTCGGCTGAAGACACCTAGATTAATTCATTTCAGAAAATGAATCGTTCATTTCTAATATAAAACTAACCTGATTAAAAGTATTCCGTCCCCAACCATATACTCTCCCGCTTTCTGTTAGGGCGAGGATATGATATCCGAATACATTTTTGACAACACTATGAGAATAGGAGAAATCAATGACTCCTTTCTGGCATAGTTTAGAGATTTTAGTCTTGGCATTATTGATCAGGTGGTAGACATTGTCCTCCTTGTCCACAATAATGGCCTCATATTTGAGGAATACACATGCATATTTTATCTGGGTCAAGTCATAAGACTTATTCACAGTTTTGAAGAGTTCGAAATGTTTGAGAGTTTGCATATTTTCTAAACTATCTTGGACACAGATTTTCAAACAAGTGAACAACTTTTCGTATGATCACAAACTGTGCTCTTCCTCAGTGATCGTAATCATAATCCGATTATTACTCTTCGATCGGTCGACTCCTAATTGGTTTACATTTCAACGGAAAATTGTAATTTTGGGATCAGATGTCAGCCAAAGTTTAATTGTTTTAAAGTCCGATTTTGAGGCATTTGTTTAGACTATAACTCACTGAATATGAGACTTGAGTTCAATAAATATAAACAATTTCTGGAAAACAAGACATTAAAACAATTAATTGATTACGAATATCGAAACTATGTAATGGTGTGGAAATGAGAAGAGTCAAGCATTTTTAAAGGTACCAAAACTATTGTGGGTTTAGGCTAAACTTAGTACTTTAAGATATGGAATTTCACTTATTTTTCTGAAAACACCAGTCTTTCCACCACTAGGGGCAGCCCTATGAGCGCACTTTTTCCTGATTGATTAGCGCCAATCACCAGGTGGCCATATGGTCGTGTCTTTTTAACTTCCCTCATCATTATGCATTGCATACAAATGTCTCCAAATAAAACACATTTTTTTTATTGCCCTCAATATAGATACGGATTATATCAAAATTAGTATCTTATGAGTTATAACCAGAGAAGCAAAAGTTAGTCGTTTTCAAGTTCTTAATGGCCAGTCCTATCGGTCTAAGAACTCGGATGTGTCCGAATCACATACTAAGGAGTATTTTAATTCCGACTTTTTATCGAC
>JAQGBD010000207.1:0-40710 GCA_034698165.1 Punctoribates punctum | reverse complement strand
GTATCTCTCTCTCTCTCTCTCTCTCTCTCTCTCTCTCCAAAGTATTCAGTGGACTGTGAAGAGTATGTGAGCAAGATATTTCACACGGTATACCTTGTAAAAATTTCATACTTCAATTGACCAAGAATTTTTTGTGGTTAATAAAATTGAAATATAAATTCTTAGAAACTGTTTTAAGTATTGATGAGCAAGAAATGGGCTTGCACATCTTTTGGCCAATAAATTGTTGATTGGGAGCGATAAACAAAATATGATTCAATAAATATTGAGACACACTTTGAATCCATTGATAAGAGAAAGCGTCCGAAACAGAAAACAGTGTTATATAAACTTTTTTCGATTATATTTTTCTCAATTCAAAAGAAAATATTTGCAGTTTATTACAGTTTAATGCTTTTCAACAAAAGAAATAAATGTCTATTGAATTGAATGCAAAAAACAATTGATTGGTATTCAAAACGAAAACTTTCTCTCCAACGATGAAAGTCCTGATTGAATGATATGAAAGTTTTTTCAGTCATTTCGTGTAATTAGTTTTGTTTTGTTTTACTTCTCTCAAAGTCTTAATGAAAGTAATATTAAATTTAGTGAATGGACTGTTGTGTTAACCAACGCTCAGGTATATTATGCTCTGAATTGTTCCGCAATAAATAAAAAACAAATTAGTCTATTGAATACTCCAAATTCTGTGCCATAAAAGCCGTAATTTAAATAATTGTCGGAACAGTTGTCTGTTTCCTCGATTAATAATTTGATCTGAAAATTATTGGTAACTCAAAGTTCTCTTTATTGTCAATAAATGATCAGAACTATTGAGAGAATGTTTGTCAGTGTTTTTAATTTATCATAAACTGATTCATTTATTCCGAACATAACTTTCCTTAAAACAAGCTTGATCAAAATATTTGTTTCTTTTTTTGAGAAATGATTTATGAATTTATTGATTCGTGATTTTCAAAGTTTGTGAGCAAACAAACAAAATTTGACATAAATATGAAGAATCAGTTTTCAAGCGCTCATTAAAATCACTTTTAGAGGAAAGTCTTTATTTCGTTCAAAAGTTTGCATTTCATTCAACTTTTTTCAGACGTGAAGTTCAAAACAATTTTTTCCGTTTTGACAAAAGTTTAGGAAATTTTGGTGAAAACCGTTTTAATTGATAATAATGTCAGTAATAATACCACAAGAATTGTCTGAAGACGAGCGCCGACAACAAGTGATTAACCGCGCAGAAAAACGCTATCGTGAACTGAAGATTCAAGCTTATTTTGAGCCAGGTATTTCTGACAATTGTAAACTCAATAAAGAGCCAAGTTGGTTTGATGTGGAGCGATATGAGCGTTGTATGCACCTGGCTAAAAAGTATTTCGTAAGGTAAGTAGAAATATTTCGAAATTGATCTTGTTGAAATTTGTTAAAATTGAAAACTTTATGATAGTCTATATACGGCTCATTTCATTGGGCTTTTAATGATAATTCAAATCCCGTCGGGATTGGCGCCACTGTTGGCGACGGGTAACTCTTCAACTGTGGCCAAATTGTTTCGCAGATATTTATCGACATTAATCCATGTGAAGAGTTGGTATGAGGGCAACCCTTTTGACACCACTTCCTCTGCATTCAATTCAATACAAAAAGTACGTTCGATGCACAGACGGGTTCAACAACTGATGAACAGTCGTCCGAAGACACCCAACTTGAAGGACAAGCTATGGCTTAATCAATACGACTTTGTTATGACTCAATGGGCTTTTATTGGACCCGTTTTTCTTTACCCGAACGACTGCGGTATGAGACCCGCCACTGAAGAAGAGCTCAAAGACCTCTTCTATTTATGGCGTGTTATCGGCCACTGTATGGGCATTGAAGACAAATACAATTTGTGTACCGATGACTGGGAAGAGGACCGGGAAGTGTGTCGGATATTGTTTGAAAGAGAATATAGACCTTGCTTACAAGACAATTCTGCTGACCAGACTGTAGGCTGGCAAATGGGGAACGGGATAACCAATGCCATTCAAATGGTGAACCCGTCGCTTAGTTTCCCCGCTTTGATAAACTATTGGTACCCGAGACTCGACATTCCTCACAAACTTGAAATGAAATCATTGTTTGAGAAGTTTTCCTACTATTATATGGTTTTTAATTTTCAGGTTTGAAACTCAGTTAACATTTGTGTCCATGAATTGCAAACTTATAAAAAAGATTTCAATGTTTGGCCTCAGGTTGTGCTCCGGTTTTCGATGGCTCACTGGGTTTATGGATCGATGTATAGACTCCTCATTGGATTAGCCGTTAAGAGAAAACAAATCAAAGAGTCTTATCTCAAACTGAGATACCCTGATATCAAATTCGAGGAGAAGTGTCCGCTGAATAACATTGATATCGAATACTCGGATGCTTTCAACGAAAAAATTTAGGGCTTTCTTAATGAGTAATCAGATTGTTATCGATGTATAAGAAATCTTAGAATGATCTAGTCTATTCCGCAAAAAGTTCAAGCAGATCCGATTTTTAAACATAAAACATCAATTATGTGGCTCATATTTTAACCTGGTTTTATTTTTAAGGATTAATATGATCATCAAACGTAATCTTGTTAGAAATTTATTAATAATTGTGAAGAAACTTCATTCTATAAGTTAATCAATTTTGATACTTTATTAATCTATTTTACACATTTATGTTATTGAATTCACCTTGACATTTAAACTTATCGAATACAGTTTATTTAATCACTTAACACGAATTAAATCACCTAGGAACTATCGGAAAACAACTAATGATATACTTATTTATATAAAAATACTACAATTAATCAAATACTCTGTATATTAAAAACAATTGTATTGACAATATTTGAATCAATATTTAGTTTATTTGATAAAATATGAATTATTTGATTCTATGTGTGTTGAGTTTGGCAATAAGCACCAGTGTCGTTTATTGCGATGAGGCTAAAGTAGTCTGCTATTACAGCGCTTGGGCTTACCAGAGGCCTAAGCCTATGAACTATGACATCGACAACATTCCGGGTGATCTGTGCACTCATGTCATCTATTCATTCGTTGGTTTGGATAATAAAACATATGATTTGAAACATTTGGACCCCGAATATGATATTCAGAACAAAGGTTACGAACGTTTCATAGGTTTGCGCAAAAAATACCCAAATTTGAAGCTTATGATAGCTATCGGAGGGTGGGGTGAAGGCGGCAAACAGTACTCAGAGATGGTCGCTGATAAAGGAAGAAGGACCAAGTTTATCAAAGAAGTGGTCGATCTGCTCAATAAATACAAGTTCGATGGGTTTGACTTGGATTGGGAATATCCAGGTGCAAGTGATAGACAGGGAGCCTATGGCGATAAGACTCACTATTTGGAACTGGTTACTGAGCTCAGAGCAGAATTGAACAAGCAAAATCGTAAACTTTTATTGACAGCTGCAGTGCCTGTCCCCAAATTTCGTTTACAGGATGGTTATGAAGTGAAACAGTTGGGCCAATTGCTCGATCATATTCACCTTATGACTTATGACCTGAGAGGGACGTGGGCTGGTTTTGCTGACGTGCACTCACCTCTCTATAAGAGGAAGTCCGATGAATATGCCTACGAAAAGCTTAATGTGGTCAGTATTTTCAAAAATGTCACATGATTCAATTAAAATAGACAAGTACAACTTTGTTAATTAGAATGATGGCACCTACTTATGGCATGAATTGGGTGCTCCCAAAAATAAACTCATAGTCGGCGTTCCATTCTATGGTCGGTCTTATACTTTGGGCGATAAGAGTCAACATGAAATTCATGCACCTATTAAGAGATGGGATCCACCTAATAATGGCGGTGGTGACCCTGGTCAATATACAAATGCTTCTGGAATGTTAGCCTACTATGAGATCTGCACGAAAAAGGAGTGGACCCATGAGTTCGATAATGAAGGCAAATGTCCCTTTGCTTATAAGGATAACCAGTGGGTCGGCTATGAAGACGAAAAGAGTATTGCAATCAAAATGGACTGGATCAAGAAAGAAGGCTTCGGCGGAGGTATGGTTTGGGCCATAGATTTGGATGATTTCAATGGCATTTGTGGCAAAAAGAATCCATTGGTTACAGTCATGAGTGAAAAACTCAGAGCACATCAGGTTGTGGTCACAGACTCGACACAACCGACAACACATCCCTCAATAGAAGTGAGTACTGCAAGTCCTGTAATCACTACAGAGGCAAAAAGGACCACACTTGAAATTATAACAACTGGAGGACCGGTGACTACTGAAAGTCCCCAAAGTGTTGAAGAGAAGTGCAAATCTGGAAAATACAAATTCGTTCCGCACCCGGACTGCACTCACTATTATTGGTGTATCCAGGGCAAACCAGAGCTCGAGACCTGTCCCGCCGGCACGATTTGGGACGTTGACACCAGTGAATGCCAGTGGAAGGACAATAAGAAACGAGATTATTGTAAATGAAATACAAATTTGTACATGCTCATTTGAAACTAATTGAATTAAATAAATCAATTGAAGAGACAAATGAATTGACAATAATTATGAAAATGATTACTAAAATACAGAGAAATGCTATACAATAATGAATTTTAGTCGCGAAACACGAGTTTAACTTACTTTTCGGTTTTCATAAGAGATTTTCGATAGAAATCATTTGAGAATCTGTTTCGCGACAAAAATTAATTATTGCCAAACAGTTCTCTAATAACCCTTTTATTGTTCATAAAATTTCAAAAACCTTTTGCACCAAACTATTGATTGACTGATAATTATGGGAAAAATGGGGAAAAAGTACAAAATCCCAGCGGAGGACAGGAAACAGATCGCAACACTTAACAAGAATTACATAATTGATAAGGTTATTGGTGTCGGAAAATATGGCATTATCTGTAGCGGCACAATGGGAACCGATCCCAACAAAGTGGACATCGCGGTGAAGATTATTAATTTGAATAAGACTTCGGACGAATACAGATACAAGTTTTTGCCAAAAGAGTTGTGGCATTTGGAGGAATTGAATCACAAATATATAGTGAAAGTTTACGATATGAAGCTTTCGAATAACAATTTCTTCATATTTATGGAAAGGGGTTTCGGTGGAGATATTCTCGATATGTTGGAACAGTTCAAAAACGGTGTACCCGAACCCAGAGCTAAATATCTCTATAGAATGATCGCCAGCGCTCTCAAATATATACACGACAGAGGGTCAGCCCATAGAGATATCAAATGCGAGAATATTTTGCTGATGAATAAGGAACGGACTATCGCTAAGCTAACAGACTTTGGATCGTCGACTACTTGTTTCATTGAGGACACTGACGCAAAGACTAAACATTTGATCCTGAGAGACACCTATACGGGAACAGCCAACTATTCGGCTCCAGAGATACAGCGCCATAAGCCATACGACGCTATGAAGGCTGACGTCTGGTCATTAGGGGTTGTGCTCTATGTTATGCTTCAAAATGAGTTTCCCTACGATTCGGGACAAAACAATCGAATGACAAATGAGTCCAAACGGTTAATATTGGAATTCAAGTGGAAATATCTGTCAGACAAATGCAAAGATTTGATTACAAAACAGTTAGATATCGATCCGCAGCGGAGGATAACTATGGCTGAAGTGATGAAACACTCGTGGCTCACATAAAACACTTCCCATAATTTCAAATTTTTTATTGTTTTTAAATTGCTTTCAAATAAAATGATTGAAAATTAAAGAATAGACTAAAAGTGTGTTTAGGTATTGCTTTCTTAATACTTTGGGATCAGTTTATGAAGGAATAGTTGAAAATGTAGTACTTTTTGGATCAAGATTCACATTTTGAGATTTGCTGCTATTTATTTCAGTCTTCAAACTTATTTTGATATTTAGTTGAAAGAAAAGTAATTGAATTGAGTTTTATTGTTAAACAATCGGCGGTTTATTTTCAAAATTCTAACTAAAGGTTTCGCTCAAAAGATTGGTATCAAATGGTGAGAGACAAAAGACTCGGACATTCATACAAACAGTGGCTCAGAAAAGGCAACCAAAAGCGAGAATCATCTTATGCTTGGTGTCGAAAGTGTGATGAGCAAGAAGAGTTGACTGATTTGATTCAACCTTGCTTCTGTGATCGCCATTACTATCACTACACTTGCATTTGCAAAAAGATTATTGAAAATGAAGACCAACGATGTGTTTACTGCAAACAAAAACCCATTGATTCACGAATAAGACGTGATTTTGACTTCCGATACAAACAGTATATGAAAGAGCATATTGTACTCATCATAACAGCTCTCCTTGCTTACTTTGGTTGCATACAATTGTTTCGAGAAGTCTTCAGTTTATTAAAGCCTACTCTCAAGAAATATGCGGTCATTCTTCTCATCATATGTTTGTCTGCCATAAGTTATTCAATATATGAGTCCTTCCATCGGTTCAGTCGTCGATTCCGTGTAATTATTTTTGAGGACTTCAATGGCAACAAATCATCGCCGGGAGAGACATATATACTCCGTTTGAGTGATACCAAAGAATTAACCGAAAGAGTTCTCAAAAATATGGAAACTTTGGAACTCAAATATAGCAAAAAGAATAAAAAGACAAATTAATTATCAAAAAAAGTTCATTACTCTTATGATTTAAGGGATTCTCATTCATTCATAACTTTTAAATCAAAAATTTTTAATCTTTTTAAGTAATGTTTTATTTATATTAGAATTTAGCTTATATTGTATTCTTGGTCCTCATGGAAGTTAATCAATCAATAAAAGTCTTTATTCAAAAAATAGAAAATCAGTGATTAATAATAATAATAATAAGACAACTTAATGATCATGGTCAAACATCATCAAGTCCTCAGTGTTAGAACGCACTAAATAATCGCCAAATTTTTGTTTTGAATAAAATTTTTCAATTCTGTAGAAATTCATAATTGAAATGAAGGCAACATTTCTACAAATATTTAAACTTTTTATTTAAAAATCAATTCAGTTGATAAAAGATGTATTGTTGTATCAGACAATGTATCTAGCCAAAATCAGTCAAAATCATTTCAAAAAATTTATTCAATAGTTTGACTCAAACTTTTAGCCAGGTTAATTCCACTCAATCTATGCAAGAAATGGCCAATGATAGGAACGGCGCCGATATAACGGATTTTGATATTTTTGATGAGAGGAGAGTCTTGTGTCCATATTGTACAGAATTGAGTGCCGTATATATGAAAATGACAGCGCCCTGTGACTGTCCACTCCTTTTCTATCACTATTCCTGTGTTTGTAAAAAAATTATCAAAACCGAAGACAAAGTATGTGATGAATGCAAACGAAAACTCACTGATTCTCGAATAAAACGGGATTTTGAGCTCAACTACTATTCCTACTTTGAGGAGCACTGGGTCTATGCCATTACCGTTGTGTTCGCTTTGATGGGTTGCATACAATTATGCCGAACCCTCTCCTCTTATCTAAAAATGTCTGCACTCATTGGTGTCCTCTTATTCTTGTATGTGAGCAGTTGTACAGCAGTTGAGTCATTCAAACGTTTCAAACGTCGATTTCGGGTCATTATCTTCAGAGACTTCGATGGCAAAGACTATAAGTCGGGAGCGACTCATGTGTTCCGTTTTCATGACTCTAAACTATATGAGGATTGGTTTGTTGCCGAACCCGACGAGTCTTCTCTATTCAAATGGAAGAAAATGTTGAAAGAATCAATTGATGATATCAAGAAGAAAACAGAAGATATTGAGGACCCAGATGAAGGAGTTGAGGAACAAGCTGTGTAATGTAATCCTGGTCAAAATTGAAATAAAATTATGTCAATTCATGAATTCCAAGTCTAGTTTTGCTGATATTTTAAATTACAATAAAATGTGTATAAATTTAGATAAGTCTTGAAATGTGTTGCCGCTGAACATTATGTGACACTTGGCTTCAAAAATTATCCTGGATAATCAATATCACAAATCAATAGAACAAATATCGATTAATAAAAAGTTATTTTATTCTAATTTTAAGAAAATTTACAAAAAAAATCTGATTGTTTGACATTTTTACATTTAAAAAGGTAAATGATCTAGCCTGAAATTTTATTGAATAGTTTTCTTGTGTATGTTGAGAATGAACGGACAAAACAACCCGAACGACACCTCTGACGAGGAGGAGGACAACAACATTGAGTTCATAGATCCGAATATATTTTGTTCGAGTTGTCGAACACCAGATTCTCCCTTGAATATGGTCCGCCCCTGCAGATGTCCCCATTACTGGCACTATGACTGTCTCTGTCGTTGGATTATTCACAGTAGGGATGTACCTTGCATTGTTTGCCACCAACATTTCACAGACCCCCGAATAAACCGACAGGTTGGGGGCGGATACTTCTCTTTCATTTGGCACCATCCCCAGGGAGCCATATGGGTCACCGTTATTCTTGTGATTATAGCCGCTGCTATGGATAAGTTGATTCGTGATATACTCAGAGAGAGCAGATGGCGTCGCCTCTCAGGTCCACAATTATTTTATGAATGTCTTCCGATTATAGGCGGCATTGGACTCATGATTATAATGATTTTTATGCAGGGAGTTATGTTTAGGTACTGGCAAACTCTTAGAAGAGTCCTACGCTTTGATGCATTTGACGGCCAAAATGAAGATCTTAGCCAAACCTATACTCTGGATCTTGGTCAGCGTATTCGACAGGATATGCGAGAAAACCAATTGCAACAAGATGCTTTGCAGGCTTTGCAGGCACAACAAGTAGTAAATGTAGCTGATCAGGGCAATGATCAAGGCAATGATCAGGGCAAATATCAACACGAGTCAAGTGATGAGGAACTACATGAAGACTAAAAACAATTTCAGACTATTATGTTTCACAAATAAAATCTTTTTCAGTAATTTTTAGAATCATTGCCCTCACAAATCTACCTGGCTAATTCTTCAAATAGATGTGAGTTAAGCCAGGCAAAATCTATGAGACAATTTCGGTTATTATATAATAAATTGTACCAGTTTGTCTCATCATCATTAAGTTAAAGTTTTATTTGTCCTTATCCTTGATAACCTGATTAACATTTGTTTCCCAACATTTTTCGAAGAAATCCTGCGTTACCTTGATCATTTTGATGACAGGAACAAAACTCAATTATAAAGTCTATAATCAATTAATATTAAGACAAATGTTATTCAAAAAAACTGGTTTCCAATTATAGGAATTCAAAGTCAGACTATTATTTGTACTGTTTTTTGGAATTACATAAACTGAGTCTTAATTTATTAGAAAATTATTGGAATATATTATTTGTATTGACACCAAACCAAAGCCAACTCCAGACACAGAATCAATTGAGACGAAAGCTCTTCTTCTTTTGATAACTGGCTTTTGGCCAAAAAACTGGTTCATAAATATCTGAAATTTTATTAATGGTTTTGATGCAAAGCTTTTCTGTAGTAATTCAAGGCTTGAATACAATCAATGTATAGTTCGCTGAATTGTGTCACTTATTAGAGATATTTCCTAATTATTCGTTCAATTGATAGTCAAATCACAATTCAATGAAATTTGTGACAACTTTCTGATAGACGACATATTTGGGCCTATTTTTTATTTCATTCAAAAATCCATTTCCTAGTATAGAGTACTTCACTTTGTTTTCACAAAGTGATTTCACATTTCACAAAGATTCTTGTTAATTTTGTGACCATCTCTACCACCCTGCACCATTGCACCATTGATCACATGAAAAATAGAATTGATTAATTATATACAAGTGTTCGCAGGTTTGGCCAAAAATAGAAAACAAGGATAATAATTATGAAACCATATATTTATTAAAACTTTCATCTAATTTCTGCCTAGATAATTAATTATTATAAATATAATATAAGTAAAAGGATTTCAGCAATTATTACTTCACTTCCGAAATATCAATAATGAGGGTCAAATCAATTCCGATAAATCAATGTTTGTCTGATATCTTATTGTAATTAACAATCAAATAATAAATTAGTAATTGAGAGAAAATGTTTCACTGAAACACACCTTTCCCTTAAATATTAGAATGAATTTCGATTTCAATGTAAACTTGTCTTTCAATTCTTGATTGTATTTAACTCTTCACTCAATACAAGTCCGAAGAACTTGAACTCAAGGTTTCTGTTCGGAGAAGAAGTGGTTTTTTAGTTCAATAATGCCTTGACTTAAAAGTACACTAAAATTGTCTCTCAATTGGCGTATAATAAATGGTAAAAATTCATATGAATGAAACCCAAACAGCTTTCGCTCAGAATTATGTGAAGGCAGGCCTTCAGTCAAACGAAAACTGCGGCTCAATATAGTCCTTAGAATTAAAGTCCAGTCGTTTAACAGATATTTATATAATTTAATTGCGATTCAAATGTTTTCTTAAATAATGTTTTGATTTTGATTTCAATTTCGATATTTAATCAAATTTTGTTTTGAATGAAAAAGTTTTGGAAAACAATTTTTTAAACAAAAGTGAAATGAAGTGAATCTGAATTCGTTTAACTTATGCCGTGTTTTGAGTGAAACTCTTATAATTTGACAAATAATTGAAACCAAATTCATATTAATTTTCTGGAAAACTAGTTTAAATAGATGAGTGACAGTCCGTGAACTCATAACTCGCTTTTAATTCTGATAATTATTCTTTTTCTGCGATCAAATGTTTGCAATTTATCTGAAAACCTGAGTGTATTGTGTCTGTGCTTATTGTACTGTTCCATAGGGTGTGAATTATTTTTCAACTGTCCTCAAATCAATTCAATGAAATGACGGAACTGACTGAAGAGGAAAAGTTTAAGACCAAACATATCGCGGATATAATCGGGGAGTGGGGTAATTGGCAGAGAAATCTTACGGTCTATGTCTTTATTCTGACCGCTTTACTCGCTTACAATGATCTCGGCTTCAGTTTTCTGGCCTATGAGACAGAGTATTGGTGTAGTGATGTCCCCATTGATCATCCCGTATGTTATCATAGCTTTTAACAATTATATATAAGATAATATAAACCGTAATGTTTGAAAGCACCTAGAACAAGTTACTAAGATTTCTTTTTCATTCATCTGATCCCTCGAACAGAATAAGACGGAAGATATGAAATGCAATAAATTCACGAATTCTTCCGAAGTGTGCGACGAATGGAAGTTCAATAGCCATGATTTCGACAAATCTATCATTTCTGAAGTAAACAAATTGATCTTGGTCACAAAATACTATTTACTCATCTATTGTATCTAGTTCAATTTAGTTTGCCACAGATCAAACTATGCATCACTCACACAGTCTTTTTATATGATGGGTTACTTAGTCTCCGGTTTGATTCTGTCGCCACTTCCGGACAAATATGGGCGCCGACCCCTCTGTTGGATATATTTTCTCATTGAAATCATTTCACTGATAGCCTGTGCGATGTCCGTCAATATTCACCAATACATCATATTTAGGTTATTTGCTGGTATAGGGGGCTGTGGACGTACCGGTGCTATGTGTGTAATGCGTGAGTTCATATCTAATTGTGATAGTAATTGTAATAGATCATTTTTTAATTAGCCTAATCAAACTATCTATTTATAAATTGTGTTTCAAACTTAAAATAATTGTAAACCCGTTTCAGTGTTGGAATGTATGGGACCGAAGTACAGGTCAGACATATACCTGACCTCTGGTCTGGGATGGGTTGTCGGCTATTGTATAATTCCATTGATCGCATATTACATAAGAGACTTCCGGTATATGCATTGGGCAATGGTGTGTCCCCTCCTGTGTATGGTCTTCTGGCTCTTCTTTATGACAGAGTCTCCGCGTTGGCTCATAACCAGTGGGAACACCAAAAAAGCGGAACGAGTTTTAAGAGATATCGTCCGACAAAACAATTTAAGTGAAGACACATTCGACGAGAAATTCGCTGAACTCATACAACACTCTCAACTCGTAAAATATTTAACCACAATTTGACCATAATCATTTTATGCTAAAACAATTGCAGGACCAACACCAGGGCAAGTCTTATAACTTTTTCGATTTGTTACGGACACCAAACCTTCGAAAATACTCTTTGATATTTTGGTTCACATGGCTTGTCATCGGTTTAGTCTATTATGGCTTCAGTTTAAATATGTCTGACTTCGGAGGAAATGTCTTTTTATCATTCCTTTTGGGAGGTCTGTCCCTTCACTAAAACATTTTTTGATTGTTTTTTTTAATCGTATATCTATGGGCACAGGTATTGTGGAATTACCCTCTTCTATAATCGCGATAATAGCTCTTCGATATATTGGAAGAAAGAAATCATTTTTTGGATTCCTTGTTGTCATCGCATTGTCCTCATTAGCCGTCATTCCGGCCACTAATTCAACACTTAAGGTCTCATTTGCATTGATTGGAAAGTTTGCTGTGGGGGCGCTTTGGTGGGTAGTCGAGGTATATGTGCCCGAACTCTACCCAACATTGATGAGAAACTGTGCGTCGGGTTCCTCTGCGGCAATGGCTCGCTTGGGATCTACCGCTTCGCCATTTATGGGCGATATTGTGAGAAGTCCTCAATTTGTGTCAAAATTTGTGTCTAATTAATTGGTTTTCTCTTTGAAGGCAACGAAATACAGTCTAAACGCTGTTATGATATTCTATGCAATCATTTCGATGTTTAGCGCATTTCTAACGCTATTATTACCGGAGACTAAAGGAAAGGAAATACCGGATACTCTTGAGGACGTTGAGCATCTTGATAATAATATTAAGGTTCTTGCCATCAATGGCACCGATCAGAACGGATTATTAGATCAGAGCGTTTGATATTCTGTAAACTTTGAGCTTTAAATTGAATTCTTGTCAATTGAATGGTTTATTAATTGTGAACTTAATTACATTAATTACTAATAACGATCACCTTGCTACATTTTAAGATGGTATATTTGCAATAAATATAACATTTCATCAAAATTGAATTCAACATATTTTTAAATATTTTTATAAAATTCAACAAAAATTGTATTAATTGATCATAATTTCAATTTCTTAGTTTTATTTGAGTTTTATATTTATTTATGAGAAAAGTGTTATTTTACTGAAAAACAAAGAGTGGAGTCCAAGAAGAGTAACACTTCATTCTTCCGTTTGTTCTTTGATTTCTGTGATCATAGTTTTTGTAAATCATCTCAATTATAAATATGAGTAATTCAATGACACTCATTAAGGACACAACAAATAAGAGACCTTGCATGCTTTTCAAAGATATAGTTTGCCTTTCATCTTCGAGTTCTGCCAATTTCTGTGGGTTTGCGTATCTGAAAGACTCCCAAAAGTCTTGGAGACCGCTTTCAAACACACTATTGATTACCGAATCGATAACTGATTTAATGGTTTCGTTGATGTCCTTCGAGTAGAGAATAACAGTCGCGGTTCCGAAGTATTTTTCTCTTGAAATGTGAAAATTTAAATATTTCTTTGATCTGAGCAGGTGTTCAAAAATACAACTGTAATAGATCCAGACCAATTTTCCTCTGTAGAGGTCCGAAAGACTGATATTTGCATTGTCTTGGTGTATTGTCTTATTGGAAACCTTTCTGAATCGGGGATCTTCTGAATTTTCCAGAAGATACCAGGTTAAGGCAAACTTATTTGAAACCAGGGAGATATTCGTTTGATCTATCAATTCAGCAAGGTCATCCATTGAATCAATTATATAAGTCGACTCATAGAGGAGTTCCGATAATATATTTGAGTTGAAAAATATTCCCAAATAAGTGATGGCTTTCAATCCAAACCCAATTAATATCAAGTGTTTGAGGCAACAGATTTTTGAAAAACACCTCGAATTCTGATTAGCAGCCAATGAGTAGTATTCGAATAATTTGTTTAAAATTCGCGGCAAATCAAAGATCTTTTTGTTCCTCCGAAGAAAGTGATCGATGAGTGCCAACAAAATAATTGAGAACAGAATACTAATCCATAAATCGGTTGAAAACGTGTGAATGAAATGAAAATAATTGTGTTTTTGGTTATGAGAGATCTTTCCGCTCATTATAGCCACAGGACTGGCGAAGTCCAGTGGTGTCGACAGTTTGGCCAAATTGAACCTCTGATAAGTGGCTGAAAATGTGCCGATCCCTACATCAGTCCTATTGTGAACTATGTCGCCGATAACACCCGTCCAGCCATCGATTGTGTTCCTTCCAATCAATTCATTGTAACTGATATTTACCGGCATTTTAAGCGCGTCCACAACAGAATTGACAACATTTATATGCTTGATACATTTGTCTGGGGCTTCAACACCACTCTGAACAGTAATTCTCAATGGAATTGCTCTCTGATTGAAGTTGAAAATTTTCAAACCTGGACAACTTATTCTATTCATTGTAAAAACTTCGATTGCAGTGAAGATACAAGGTATTATGTTCTCAAAATATATAAGTAGTTTTATCAAGATCATTAAAATAAAGCCAAAACAAATTAAACGACGAATTGCTTTCAGACAAATTAGATTTGAATTGAATTTTATTCATTTATAGTTCATTGATATCAATATTACAGACATTTTATTTGATTGGAATAAATATAAGTTCGAGAAATTAATTACAAGTTTTCTTAAAATAAATTGTTATCCAAAACATTTAGGTATTGCACACATCGTGTCAAACAAGTTGATTGATCCATACTTGCATACAACTTGTGTAAAATAGCTTGATCATGTAAATTCGGTCATTTACCAGAGAGTAAGCGCTCTAGGTGGTATCTTCTTTGTGTAATTCTGCTGAAAAGAATTGCATAATATTTAATATTATTCATATTATATTAATAATAGAGAAAATCAATGTATAACCAAATGATTAATATTATAATAGTATAGTTAAATCAGTTTTCCAGATAAAAATACCCAATTATGTAATAAACTATATAAGTACGCCAAAAATACCTTTTATAGCCTAGGTTAGTTAAAATGGTAGAATATGAAGGTTAAAATTATTATGCAATAAATGTGTTTTATTTAAAAGAAATTTAATTCTTCAAAATTTTTGTTTTTGACTTATATCTGAAGCATATAATTTCAAATGTGATGATAAGTATTGCTATTAAACTAATTGCACCGAATATAATGAATAGGCCACACATGCTTTCCAGGGTTATTTGCGTTTCTGATTCTTTCATATCAGGCAAAAGTGTTGTTTGGTTTTTGAGAGACCACCAAAAGTTTTGGAGACCGCTTTCAAATAGAGAAGCGATCACTGAATCGATTCTCACTCTAATCGTTTCGTTAATAGTCTTCGAGTAAAGGATAACAATCGGAGAACCGAAGTATTTCTCTCTCGCGATATGTAAATCCAGGTCTTTATATGTCTGGAGGAATATCTCGAATATATGATCATAATTTATCCAGATAGCTTTCCCTTTGTACACATCCAACCAAACATCTTCTTCTGTATGTATAAGCCTCTCAAATATATTTTTGAATCTAGCATCATCGTAGGTTTCCAATAAATACCAGGTTAATTGCCGTTTATTCGATATCAGGGTTATATTTAATTGATCAATTAGTTTGACTAGATCATCTATTGAATCAATGACAAATGTTGAGTCGTAGAGCAGATTTGATAATATATTTGAGTTGAAAATGATTGCAAACAAACTTAATGTTAATAATGTGGTCCCGACTAATGCCAAATGTTTTGTACAACAAATTCTTGACAATTGTTTGCAATATTGTGTCAATAGTGCCCTCAAATACAAACGTATTTTGTCGAATATATTGTGATGTGATGATGATATCGAGCACAAACTTATCGAGTGAATGCCATAATCTGTGATCGATATCATCAAAATAGTAAATATGATAATAATCCACAATTCAATTGAAAAACTATTAAAGAACTGAAAGTCATTGCGATTATTGTTTAATCGGATTTTTCCGCTCAATATAGAGATAGGACTACTATAGCATAGGGTTGTCGACAGTTTAGCCAAATTGAATCGTTGCAGAGTTGTAGAGAATGTGCCGATACCAACATCTCCTCTATCGTTGACAAGGTCCCCGATCACACCTGTCCAACCATCGGGTGTTTCCCTTCCAATCAGGCCATTATATTTGATATCGACCGGTATTTTCAGTGAATTAATAACAGAATTGACAACATTTATATGAGAAATGCACTTCTCTGGCGCCTGGATTTTACTGACCACAACTAATCTTAATTTGAAATTCAATTCACTCGATTCAAAGCTGAAATTTTTCAAACCCGGACATCGAATCGCTTCCATATCATCATTGAATTGAATCAAATAAAGTTGTTTTCATACAAACTGAAAATAAAATCAATATAACTGTTATTTAGTGAGTATTATATTTTCTATCATTTATTCAGATATTAATATATTTTTTTTTAATCAATTTGATTAAATTTGATTTTATATAAACGATTTCAGTTGTTTTTCTAGATACTGAATTTCAATCATCTAGGCTCTTAAATTCTGATGTAGAAGTGTTACAGCTTGCAAATCATGAATTATTAATAATAGTTTATTATTAATATTTTATTGATAATATCGTTGAAAAACAGTTTGATGTCTAAACCTGAAGATTTCAGTTTATTCATTGAAGCCATCGATCATATAAATGAACACCTCTTTCAAAAGTTAATTATAACAAATGGTGTTTTAAAATTTGTACTAGCATGTTTCTATCCTTGTTTCTTTGCCAAGTAATCGTGTTTTGAAAATATTTCAACAAAAATTCGGAACAAATATTTTTAATTCAATATTTTTATAATTAATTTAAGATTTCTGTCTATAAAAACATTTATATATTCTGTTGTATTGATTGAACTTTTATATGAAAACGTCTGAAAAATAATGTGAGATAAATGTGTTTAAAGTCTTTGTCGGCCGTCATCAGTGGCCGGAAGGTTGTTCTGAGTGTCCAATTCAAGGATACGAATAGTCTGATCGGATACATGAGCGACGGCTGCTCTGTTGTCGTTACCACAATAATGGGAACAGGAGAAGATAGTCATACATCTCTGCTCGAAGTGAAACCTATAGCCTTTGGCCGGCACTTCGTGGGCGCGAATTATATGAGACAAGCCATTGATTCTGAGGAACTCCTGGCAAGCTGACTCATTGAAGTAATAGGCCGTTCCTCTGCGCTTATTGGTGACGAAACCACGAGTATATATATCTTCTCTCTTCTGCAAGAAATCACAGGTCTGTAAGAACTCTTTCATGTCAACAGGGTCGTTCCAAAGTATCTCCCAGGCAACAGGAGACTCGTCCTGCACATTACTCAGTTGAGTGTTTATTCTGTCCAATTCATTGATAGTGGAGGCGTGGGTGGGTATACCTCCGTGACAGCAGAAGATGGAACTATCGATGACAGCGGCGAACGGCAAGTAATCGAAGATTCTGTTGAATGTGTTGTATATCTGATCGGAAACTGTGCGGTATTTCTGTCCGATTTCTCTTTTGAATGAATACAATTCATTCAAGACTCGGGTCTCGTGATTACCGCGCAATAAATGAAAGTTATTCGGAGCCAATAGCTTAAGACAAAGGACATACAGCGCACACTCGACTGACCACTTTCCTCTGTCCACATAATCGCCGAGAAAAACATAGTTTGCGGTAACAATTGGCACACTTTTGAACAAATACTTCTCGATTGACAACAAGTCTTCGAGGTTTCCGTGAATGTCTCCGATAACATACGCCGGAGCTCTCACTTTGACACACCTGTCCTCCGACTCCAGTATAGGTATGATATCATTAGCCAACTGTTCCAACATTTTGGCGAACCTTTCTCTGGTCTCTTTGGTTTCAGCGAACAGTCCCTTTGGGTTATCTCTATTGCCTTTGACTTCATTGAAGGCTTGGATCTCTTGGCGAAGAAAGTTTGGCAAAGATCTCACATTGAATTTCACATCAATGGAGTACTTATCAGATAAATGCGGAACTTTTGACTGTTGTGACGACTGTTTCTTCGCGATCTCATTATCTGTAATTAAATCAATTCTTTGTTATAATAATTGTAATTAAATTTAAGAAAGACTTACATTCTTTGTGTTCCTTAAAATCATTGTATTTGCCGTCGACTCCTAATGTGACCCAATGTGTGGACAACTGGTAGTCTGTTTTTTTACAGTTACTGCAGACGCCGTCGTATATCTTGGTGTTCATAAACTTGGACACTGTCTTCTTGAGCTCAGGATTGGCTTTCACTCCCTTCTGGGCCATCGCATTAGATATTGCATTGAAAAGAGATCGCGGGGCTCGACATAAAGTGCTGGTACCCCGAAACCTATGAGTGCCCACCGCTGTTGAAAAACTCTTGTATGTGATTCTGTTGTTACTTGAAGTGAGTACTCTCATGGCTTCACTCCTTTTCTCGTGGAGTGCCTCTCCATTCACTCCAGGGTTTAAGTCTTTAATCAAAGCCAATAGTTCTGTGTCATTGAAGAAGCCGTCTTTGTCTGTGTCATAGAATCTGAAGATAAACTTTATTCTGGAGCTACCGTTGAAGACATCGGGCTCTATGCAGGCCATTCCCAGAAGGAGTTCATGGAAATTGACAAAACCGGTGTCACTAAAGTTGAAGGCAGCGAAGTATTGAGACATTCGGCTGTCATTACTAATGAACTTATATTTTCGAAAATAGTTTTTGAATGAATGGAAAGACATGAGATGAGCCGGAAAACAGTGCTCCAAGAAGTCAACGAAGACCCGCTCCACCTGTTTCTCAGAGATACGCAATATTCGGAGCATTTCTTCCTCTTCACTTCGGGGCGGACTTCGGGGCACATACTTGAGGGTAGAGTCTAAGTCTTCTTCAGCCACTGTTTGATATGACTCGTAGTCTGACATTTCGATATTCACTTTCTTAGAGGAGCTCTTTATCTCCTGCGCCCACATATTTGGCATATTTCTAATATTATTCAAATTAACCCAGGTCAGTCTAGATGTCTGTTGGCAGCGGTCTTTGCATTTCTTGAGTCGGGCCAAACATATGATTCGAGTGATATAGCGCTGGGTATGCGGTAATTGTATTCGAAGAACGTGTAGAACACAAACATCCCAGGGCTGATCTCTCTTAAATTGATGCATCAGTTGACTATCGTTATCGCTCAGAATCAATGCCAGTCCATCAGTCATAGCCTCTGCCCAACCGATAATAGGGGACAGGTATATAAAGGGAAGCCAAACAGCGGAAGAGCCTATGCCTCCAATATGTTCGGTAGTGCTGACGGCGATGTTGTTATGTTTGGGACAATAAATGACAAACGCGAGGCTGTCGTACAGGTTATCAGCCGGCCCTTTGTTCACTGGCGCCAACCTTTGGGATGTTCCCTTTGTATCGATTTTATTGGGACCCAAATGATTCAATGAGTCGTCTGTCTTAGGTCTGGGATGAGTCGGCTCCTTCTCTCCTCCAGATTTATCAGTGAAATACTCGAACAACTTTTTCATAATTACTGGTTATATGTCTGAAGAATGATAAATGTCTTAAATCTGTCGTCAATTGCTTTCAAATAAAAAAATATTTCTGATTCAGAAATTTTTCCGTTGGTTTAAGAGTTCAGTGAATCAAAAATCAATTTAGTTTTTAATTTATGTTTTAACTCAATTAGAGTAAAGTCTCGAGCATTCAGTTTAGACTCCAAACCCATTCTCTTCCCAAACCTTTTTAGTGAAATAGTTTTAATTGAATTTTTCATTGAAAAAAAGTTATCATTGATTTTCATAACTTATCGATTAATGTTATGCTTCTTCAGCCCAATAATTCATAAACTCGTAGATAAGTAATGTCTCTCTTTTTCAAATCAAAGACAAATAAAATCTGAGAATAATTTTTTATTTAGAAATCAAAAACTTGAATAAAACTATTGTTTTATTTCTGAGAGGCTTTTGACAGAACTTTTCCTTTTCTTACAAGAGATGAGACAAACGATTATAATGACAATTATCATAAGAATTGCGATAAATATTCCAACGATTAACCAGATCTGTGAGTCACTCGACGGCTCATAACTTGATAAAACAGTTGTTGGAAGCGATGAATTGCTGATTGTTTCTGAACTTTGAAAACAGTTCTCGAATATTGGTCTCAACTTTTCTGAAGTATTGCACTGAAGAGATGTGAATCATAAGTAAGTTATACTGATTTCAAAACAATTTAAACACTCACTTCTGATGAGATGGGGTTGTCTTCGATTGTAAAACAGATGTAAGGCTTCCCATTCATGTTAAACAATATCATATGTCCACTGTTGACACCCTTTATACCGAAGTCGAAGTCAACGACGCCATCGATTCTTTGAAAGAGTTCTTCACTCATCTGTTCAACAAATTTAGGAAATTCACATTCATTGGGAATACACTCTTTTCTACTCTTCTTGAAAGGATTGTAACCGAAAACATCAGTTTTATCGAATCGATTGAAGACAAGCACTTGATCTGCATCTTTGGCTGTACTGGACTTGACTATAACAGAATTTGAACCCATTCCCAATTGGGTGTCATATGTCCAGTAGGGTTCGGCCTCAGAATTATCCACAAACGAACACTTGATGTTTGCCTTTTATTTCGGTCACAAATCAATTGACAACAAAAAAGATTTGAATTTCAGTAAGAGGTTTACCTCTTCTTTGTATAGAAGACAATTAAAATCAAGGGATCCGTCTATTACAGAATATAGTCCGAATTTGTTGACAACATTTGTTTCGTTGACTTTCTCCTCAGACTCGGGTATTATATGGAACTCATAGGACTTTTTGCCGTCAAGAGTCAAATCAAACTCCAACTGAAAGAGCCGCTCAGCACCGGCTCTGTTAAACATACGAAGCTGTGAATCACCCGTTCGGTTGAAGTAATACCGATAAATGACGAGTCCGTTGTATGTGTCCTTTGGTTTGACAAAATGACAAATTTCCTCCGATTCGATGCAAACCGAGATAATCAGAAGAATTAAAAGACAAATCATTTTTAAAAAAATTGAAGTTTTTCTTTGATTTTATCCAATAATTAGAAACCGATTTAATTACAAACCAAATGTCACGCGATTTGTGTTTCATTTGTTTAACAAATGACTGAAATAAGAGTTTATTTAGATTTAAGGGAATTATCTGAAAAAGAGTTGTGGTAATTGTGGTGGTTGTGGTAATTGTGGTAGATCAGTTCAATTATTTGAAATATCATTTCAATGACAAACTGTATTGAGAGAAGAACAAACAATCCTAGTAAACTTTCCAAAGATATTTGCAGATTGTTTGCATCCAAAGTTGATATTTTGATTTCCCCTTCACTCAAGTCATCCCAAAAGCTTTGGAGACCGCTTTCAAACAGAGAAGAGATCACTGAATCGATTCTCTTTTTTATGGTTTCATTGATAGTCTTGGAGTAGAGGACAACAATCGGTGAACTGTAATATTGTTCTCTCGCGACATGAAAACCAAGATTCTTATGCAAGCGAATGACTTTTTCAAACATCACACCGTAATTAACCCAGATCACTTTGCCAAGATATATATCAAGCCATTCGGGCCTACTGTCCACAAGATTTTCAAATACTTTTCTAAAACGATAGTCATCGGAGTGCTGTAAAATGTGCCAGGTCAAGTGTACTTTATTCGATACTATTGTTATATTTCTTCTCTGGTCAATTAGTTTAACTAGATCATCAATCGAATCTATTAATATAACTGGATCATATAAAAGGTTTGATAATATATTGGAATTGAAAAATATGGCCAAGACAACTATCAAGATCATTGAAATGCCGATTAGTATCAGATGTTTTACGCAACAAATTATTGTAAAATCCTTTGAGCTTTGATTCACTGCAAACTTCAAGTATAATAATAATCTTGGCAAAATTAATTTATAATTTGAAAGGTGACTGAAAAATGTGTGATTTATTGCACGATCGATGACTGATACCAAGATTAATGTTAACAATATTGCTAACCATAAATCAATTTCAAAAGCATTGAAAAAATGGAAATAATTATCATTACTTCGACTGATTTTACCGCTGAGTATAGCCACAGGACTACTAAAGCTCAGGTGTGTTGAGAATTTGGCCACGGTGAATCGTTGAATGTTGGCCGAAAATTGTCCTAGTGCAATATCACTCATATTATTGACTAATTTCCCGACAGCACCCGTCCATCCCTGAGGTCCCTCAGTCCCATATATTCCAGAGTAGGTTATGTCTATCGGCATTTTTAGCTTGTTTATCACTAAATTGACCAAGTTTATCTGATCTATACATTTTTCTGGGTGACGAACTTCACTTCGAATAACAATCCTGAGCGGATTTTCAGCTTGCTCAGAATAGTTTGTCAATCCAGGACAAATAATGCGATTCATCTTCTTTTGATGAAAATTGTTCCTTGGTAAATTGCGAAAAATATGGTTTAATTAAAACTATGAAATAGATCCTCAAAACAACATAATTTGAATCAATTGATTCGGTTCTTAACATATTTTAATCAATAAAATTAATTTATGAAATACTTCGATAAATGCACTCAAATATATTGAATTCATTCCACTATTAATCTTTTGTTTATTATTCTGAATAAATCTAATTAAATTGAGCTAGATATATACAGCTAGTTATGTACTTATGTTTAATCGATAAAACTTCAATCAATGTAAAATGGATTTAAGAAAGGTGTCCTCAAAGGCAATAGCTATTGAGATATAAATCAGACCTTGTATGCTGTGTAAGGTTTAATGGAATGACTTAGGTGATTTAACATTACTTGTCTCTTAAGCGTTATATTAGTCAACTAAGAATGTAATTTGGTTATAAAAGTTTAATTTAATACATTCCTTTATATTTGAATCAAGGAAAAAGTTGAATATTTTTTAAACAATTAAATTGATTGAGAAAAGAGGGCAAAAATTTGGTCGATCGATATGACACCCAATTAGTTCGCATGACTTTCGTTTAATTTCATGTAATTAAAAACATATTTCTTTTATTTTCACTCATTTTTCAATTAATTTATGTTTAATTAAAAACAAAACTTAAAATCCTTGAAATACTTAAAATACAAAATAATTTGAATTATTACTCGAAATCAATTATTCCATTTATTAACGCAATGATTGGAATAATCTGTGAAATAATTTGTGAAAATTATATTTAAATAAAATCTAAGGAAAAAATCGGTCAATAATTTTGAATATTGATTCCCAACAGAAAAGACAACTCTCGAGTATTTCAAGAGATTTCAGAAACAATCATAGGATTGAAAACCATTGAAAATGCGAATAATATGATTGTTCTAATTTTCCAGTGAACTTGAACTTGTTAATATCACATTATTTTGATGAGTGTTATTGTAATCGACCAAGGTTGTTCATATTCAAATATATCAAGCAAAACAAGCAAATTAATCATCTTATTTGTTGATCGAATTCAATAAAATATTTTTTTCAATCAATTAATAACAAGATCAGTTTGAATTTGCATTGAAATAAGTATAAAACATACGATTCTTACGAAATTTGCAAAACAACTGATTGTAAATAATTGGATTATGGGATCAATTATTCCAAGAATGAACTAATTTACTCGTTTTATAACCAATGAAATGAAATTATTATTCAACTTCTGAAAAGAAATATAATAATTGTAATTATATTCGTGTTCTTTGAATAACTGAATAAACTTCAAATTCAAAGTTCAAAGTTGTCTTTTTAGAGTCAATGGAAAACAATGAAAAAATTAGGTCCGACTATAGTCTTAACGAAAGCCCTGAGGATCCCTTCCTCTGGAAACACTTCTATCGATTTGGTTTCTCGCTATACAAAAATGGGTGGACTTATAGATCACCTCTTTATCACCCGTTCTTTGTTTTTGTAGTGCCATCAGAACTTTGCGTTTTCTTTGTCCACTCAGTGCTAACACTTGACCACTCTTTCTACCATAACCTATACATTGTAGATTTCGATTACCTCGTTAATTTGAATATAGCGGTAGGGCTGGTCTTCTCACATATCACCCATTTTATGGCTATTTTATTGATAAGAAGGAGCCATATATGAGTGTATTTTGATATAAAGAACTATGTCACCATGTTCAATCGGCGTTAATGACGAGGGTTTCATATTTCAAATTAAAGACCGACTGGTCTTCAAATTCAATGCTTTTGTTTTGTTTTTCGTATAATTGTTTTCACAGATAACCCGAAATCACTTTACTAAGTATGGTATTCATAAAGAGGTCATAATTGGAAATAAAAAAAGGGTGAGGTATAAATCGGGATAAAATTGAACCTGGGGCATAATCGAAACTGTTTATCGATTTAGCTGTTATTAAAAAAATGATCTAGCCCACTTGATATAAGTGGCACACGGATACACCAACAGACAAATTGTTTTTTTAATTATTTTATTTTTAATCCAGATAATTAAAAATAATAATTTAATCTAGTTTAAATTAGAAACATTTTCAGCGACAGTCTATCGGCGACGATAGGTCTGTTTTCTAAGAGCACTGGCCCACATCAGACCCGGCTTGTAGGTGATGAAGCCCTCTCCCTTGCCACTGGTGCAAGTCACCTTTCCATTGGGTGTCTCGATTGTGAATTCTTCGTGGATAACGTCGATCTTCTGCATACCCGGCTCTTTTTGGCATTCGGCGAACACTTGTTTGGTGTCAAAGGTTTGCATCTTCCAGAAGATGCCACCGGGGAAGTCACCCTCTGCTATTTCACCGTCCATGGTCACAATAATTCTGGCTGCAAATTGAATGATGCATGCTTATCTGTTGAACGAGATAGTACACAAGTCTTACCTGGAGTAACTTGAGGTGCGTAGACGGCGGTGATCATACTGGACAGGGTCTCTCCGGTATGGGTCTGGAAGTTGTAGTACATGACGAATGTACCTTCCTGGGTGAATTGGGTGTCGCAGTTGAGATTGTAGAACAGAGTCATATCCATGAAAGCGTCGGCCACATTCAAGGAGCCGTTGTTCTTGCAACTGTCATAGACTTCGGTCATACGTCTATGCGTGCCTTAAGTCAGAACAATGGATGAGCTAGGCCCTTTTACAGGACAGAGTAGACACTAAATACCTCGAACGGCCATATTGACCGGCATCACTTGGATCTGAGCATAATGTTCGCCCGATCGGACACTGGTGCTGTTGTAGCTCAAGAGAGCACCTTGCACATCGCTGACCAGATATGTAACGATCGCCAAAACCAGGTATAACATAGCTGTGTGTGTCTGGTGGTCACTGAACATGCAAAATAGGATTAATAAAGTTTTGTCTAGAGTTAAATACTGTCTGGTTATCGAAGGCAGCCATCGGGACAAGTCTTGCCGAGGGGTTCGCTATCTCTTGTTATTCTTGTTGGTTAAGTAAAAGTTAATTAGTTTATTATTTTGGAATAAAGAACAAGAGCAGGATTTTTGTGTGGCTATTGGCTCGCTTTCACTGTCCTCTAATAGGGCCAAGGAGTGTGCAAGGAGTGCCACCACAACCTGTTCTTTGGATTTCAATCTTGGCCAATATTTAGATAATATTCTAGGATTTTACCTTGCTCCGACACTAATTCATTTTGAAGAGGTGTGCATTGATTGTTTGGTTAGTTTTGGTATTTTAACTTGATTCTGCTTGTTTTAGCTTGGTGATCCTGGTTTATTTTAACTTGAACAGAAAGGGAGAGACAGGGAGAGAGAGAATTCCGGTTTTATTATCACCGAATTAGTCGATGATTTTTAACGATTGATTAAAAAGAAAGGAAAAAATTAATTTTACTTATAGTCAATAAAAAAGAGTTAAATTGGGAAATTAAGAACAGGTATGAAATAGTATGAACATGTTAACTCAATATCTGTCAAATATGGGTCAATCGGGTGTAACCAATAAATTGAATTTAGAAAGTATTCGAAAAGTAAAAATAAACTAAACTTGCTTTTTTTTGTTTCGTCAAAATGAACTGACTTTTTCTTATTGTATTACTTTTTTAATTTCCCACAAAATATTTTTGGTTACGAATTTAAATTTACATTTTTTGATCTTGTTGTTTCATCTGAAAAGACCTTGTTCAATATTTTTGGCTGAGAGACAGCGCCTTTTTATGATTAAATATGGTATTGTTTTATTGAATTTAAGGAATTTATAGATTATTAAACAATATTAATCCCCTTAATAACCAAGTACATATACTACAAACTTGACAAAGCAAACAAATAAAACAGTAATTTCACCTGTCACAGTAAAGAATATAAATTATCAAATCGGTCAAATCACCAATTTACTTCGATCTAATATATAGTTCGAACTGGTTATCTTGGGAAAAATAATTTTTCAAATATTTCGAAAGCGAGTTTATTCGAGTAATTGTCGCCTTCACAGTGTTCACAGTTCACACTCCACACAGCCTTTGAAGGCTTTTTCAACGAACAGAATAAAAACTGAAAACTGAATATTGAAAACCTGATTCGATTACTAATATTACGAATAAATCAGATAATTGTTAAATATATTTGAAGTGCTGTCTGAGGGCACTCATAATCTATGCCTCAACAGTAGCACTAAAATATGTTATATTTAGTGTAGTTTTAGGCATTTGGTCATTAAATTCGACTGAAAATTATATTAATAACTTTATTTATTTATTCAAAATTCTAAATTATTGCCGATCATTTGAACAAGCTATTTTAAGTATTAATCTTCAAAACTATCGGCGAATAATTTATAATAAAATCTCAAAATAGTTTTGAAAATCAAAGAATTTGTCAGTTTTTGCATTAAATCGATAGCTGTTATCAAAAGCATTAAAAGCATTAAAAACAAGTGAACATCAACTTTGATCTCAAATTAGTTGTCTATCAGTTGTCTATTAATTAATCACTTAATTACTCACAAATAAATCTAATTAAATTTGAAACGAGTAATAAAAACAATTATATAACATATATTATATCTAATTTTCTGGCAAATATTATTTCCTAATGGATAAATAGCAAGATAAGTTTAGTTTTCAACTTCCATAATTATAAAACATAAAATTCTTGCGAAATTCTATAATAAATGATTATAATTAATGTGAATTATGTTTACATTATTTTGAAAAATTTACCTATTTCCTATTTTACATTCAATACAAATGTAGAGTAGATGTCATCCAACCAACAGATGAGTCGCAAAATTATAACTTTAATTATATTTGTGTTCTTTGAATAACTTAATTACATATTCAAAGTTGTGTTTTAACAGTCAGTGGAAAACAATGAAGAAATTAGATCCGACCGTAGTTTTACCGAAAGCCCTGAGGATCCCGTCTTCTGGAAAACATTTCTATCGATTTGGTTTCTCGCTATACAAAAATGGCTGCACTTATAGATCACCGCTTTATCACCCGTTCTTTGTTTTTGTAGTGCCATCAATACTCACCATTCGCTTTGTCTACTCAGTGGTAACACTTGACGACTCTTTCAACCACCGCCTATACATTGGGGACTTCGGTTACTTTATGAATCTGAAGATTCACCTGAATATGACGGCAGCGCTGGTCTATTGGGTGTCCGTCTTCTCTCAGATCATTCATTTTTATGGCTATTTCGCTGATAAGAAGGAGCCATATATGAAGGTCTTCAATATGATATCGGGAACTGTACCACCAAGTGCAATCGGCCTCAATGACGAGGGCTTAATCAGAGATATTTTAAGGAAAGCCCGACTGGCCTTCAAATTCAATGATTACTTTCGGTATTCGATAACATTCGTGGCGTTCTTCATATCATTCTTCTCATACATAACCCGAATCACATTCGTTGAGTTGTTACTGATAGGTCTGCCCCACACATCCTTCTTCGGTTTGGGATCCCTTTACATCTATAACGTGATCTGTACTCAAATATTCTACTTCTTTGTCATCACTTATTATCTGAAAGCAAAGCAAAGAGAAGTGAATAACCATTTGAGAGAAGTCATTAAAAACAAAGACAAAGTCCGAATCTATAACTCAAACGATGTGACGTCCAAACTGAACAAGATCTATCTGGAGATCAAACAATTCGACTCAAACTTTTGGTCCAAGTTCTTGGCCTCAATCTGGGTCTCGAGTACAGCAATTATTGCTTTAATTATATTCATGTTTGCATTCGGACAGAGAATGCATTCAATGGTTAGACTTATTCTGTTTTACGCCATATTTTTCTTCTCATCTCTTTTGGTAATTGTCATCGAAACGGCCGGTTCTGTCAATTATGAGGTAAAAAAGACTTATAAACTGTTGGCCTCTTATAAATTGGTTACAATGAAGACAAAACAGTCGAGAGTAGCCAATGCCAGACACGGCCTTAAGGTTTATATAAATACCTATTTGTATGTATTTTTAGATTATTTCAATTCTGGTTTAGATTTTGACCGTTTTTGAGAGAATCGGAATCAAAAAGAAGAATAAAATTGGGTTCTCCTGTTTCAAACTTTTTGTCATCAATTATTTCCGCGGCTTCGAGGTTAGTTTTCTTACATAAATCATTATGATCGTTAATTTTCTATTTTAATCTCAAGGTCGTTATGCTATGTGCAGTAGTTCTACTCCGGATCATTCAGAGAGAAATGGAAAGAAAAAAGGATAATTTGATTTAAAGAGTCCACCTATTGAAGTAACCACCTAGCTTAGACACCAACTTAATTTGATAATTTGTTTATTATGTGATTTCACTATCTTTTTCAATAAAATGTACTAGTTAATCGTGAACGCATTATTGAGTACTAACAAAAATAAACCATAAGATAAGTGTAAAGTTTTATTCTTTTCAAATGACCTCAACTTTTAATTTTCATAATCGAATTCATTAAATATTCACTTTATTTGAATAACAAGATCTAATTAGTATGTAAATTAGCAAGTTCATATTCAAATGAAAGTTATGTGGTATTTCTAGTAAGATAATATGGATAATAAATTACTATTAATCATGAAAATTCATTTGAACTAATTAAGAATCATAATTTTGAAAGACAAGCAAGGTTAGTGATCATTACACTTTCAATCAGAATGATTTGACTTGGGCAAAAATCACAACAAAATAAATCTTGAGGGGAAGCCGAAAGTTTTTCAATTTCTTCAGTAGTGATCTTGATAATCTCAGTGTAAACGCGTAAATGTAAATAATATAAATAATCATGACTTTAAAAAAAGTCAATAAAACCAATGATTAATAGAATGGTATTTAATTCTAAGGACAGAATAAAAGAAAGAAAACGCAAGACTTGAATAAATCGATGAATAATTAAAAAAAAAGTCTGAATTATTCAAAATATTTGTTTTGGAAGAACAGAATAACAAGAATTACAACAACTTATGATATTATTAGCTAATTATGAGCCAATTTTAATTGTCCTGCTCATATTAATGTTGTCAAGTTTAAAAAGAAAAATTATACCATTCTTTCAAATAAGATGATTATTTTGAGAAGTATTCTCGCGATACAAATGAAGTCATTTTTCTGTTATTTTAGTGACATTAGAAAACAAATGGCAGAAATTGAAACAATTAAAATGAACCCGTTATTGATTCTGCCCCAGCAATTACAAATACCATCATCTGGTACACATTTCTACAAATTGGGTTTCTCCAATTTCAAGAATGGCTCCACTGGAAGACCACTTCATTATCATCCGATTTTTGTGTTCATTTTACCCACTATTTTGGTCTTGAAATTTGTGTATTGTATTCTGACCCCGAATCAAACGCAAGATTTTTATCTGGCTATCGGTGACTTCGGTTACTTTATGAATATGAGAGTACACCTCAACCTAACAGCAGCGCTGGTCTTCTGGATGGGAATCCTCTCTCAAGTAATTCATTTTTACAATTATATGAGAGGCCGAACCCCGACATATATGGCTGTCTTTAATATGATGTCGGGTCAGAGAACGCCCCACTCTGTCGGTCTTCACGATGAATATATCATAAGGAGTATACTCAAGAGATCAACCCTTGCCTTCAAAGGTCAAGAATTGATGGGAAAATCCATGATATTTATGGGATTTTCGATATCAATCATTTCATTCGTATTCAGAGTTTCTCTTTTGGAGACTCTGGTCTTAGGTTTGCCTCATAGCGTCGTATTTAGTCTAGGTCTTTCATATGTGATGAACACTCTTTGTACACACCTTTTCTACTTCTATATCCTGGCCTATTATCTGAGGTCAAAGCAAAGAGAAGTCAATGAGCTTATGGTATACGCCATCGACAACAAGAAGAGCATCAAAATCTTGAACTCGAAGAGAATTACAGAGAATTTAAATCAAATATATTTGGAAATTAGTGAATACGACGCCAACTACTGGTCCAAGTTTATAGCCGTTGTCTGGAGTTCGTGCACCACTGTAGTTGCCTTGGTTATTTTTATGTTTGTATTTGGCAATAATTTGCCTTTTATCAACCGGTTCATTCTATTCTACGCAATATTTTTCTATTCAACTTTACTCTTGTTTTTGGTGGAAATGTCGGCTTCAGTCAACTTAGAGGCAGAGAAGACATACAAACTGTTGGCCTCTTATAAGTTGGTTACTCTCAGAACTAAACAGTCTGTGGTCGCGATGGCCAGGCATGGGATCAAGGTAAACTTGTGAAATATTATAACTGTATAATTAGTTTATTATTCATTCAAATATTCAAATGAATAAGAATAGCGGTCTATACTTTAGCAAATTTATAATTTATAAATTATATTTATTTCATATTTTTGAACTTAATTCTATAGTAATTGTAGTGAAAAACTCAATATGCTAGTTAATTTACATTTATTTGAATTTGTCGAAGATTCTGAATATATTCGAGAGAATAGGACAGAAAGATGTAAATGTGGTGGGATTTTCTTGCTGGAACCTATTTATCATAAACTATTTTCGTGGTTATGAGGTAAACAACCAATAATTCTAATCTAAATTCAATTTTTAATTATGTATTCAACGATAAAATAAAAGGTGATTGGTTTGTGTGGTGTCGTCCTAATAAAAATCATCCGAATGGAACTAGCTAAACGAACAGCAGATGAACTTTCAGGATAAAAATACTTCTGCTTTAGTCAATAGACTTGTTTTTTCCAGGTTTTTATTTTTCATAATTTTTCATTTCTCTGTATATTATCATTAATTCGAGCGAAACATTAAACATATATGATTCATGGAAATGTACCTTGCATTATTAATAGTTTACATGAAAATTTTCAATTAATTACAAGTCAATAATTAAATGTACATGCACAATTTCAATTCAAAAATAATGAACTCAAAAAAAATCAATCAATTTGTTTGTCTGAGTTTTCTTTTAATTACATATAACCAAGTTAAATTTAGAATAATGCTTTACAGCTTATAACTTTTAAATAATAAGTAAATAAAAGGTAAAATAAGACAACCAAGATGAGTAGGATATTAATAAAATTTAAATCTTGGCACTGACTGAAGGTTTTGGCGGAAAATAACTTTTCATAACTATTTCTTATCTTAAACTCGAAGTAAACTTCATTTAGAGATAAAGTTTTGTTTATTTTAATATTTTTGAACTCATTTTCAACTTTTTGTAGAGAATGAAATATTTTTTAAAAGATCCTTCAAATTGTTATTAACTTTTCACCTTGCTAAAAATGGCTAAATCAGTTGAAAATCAAGTTAAACATGTGGCCGATATAATTGGGGAATGGGGTAAATGGCAGTTTTATATGTGTTGTTTTGGTTTCACCATGTATGTTTTGGGAGCTATTAATAATCTTGGATATGCCTTCCATTCATTTAATAATGATTACTGGTGTAGTGATGTTCCTCATGATTACCCAGTATGTTCCAAAATATTATAATAAAATACCCTTTTTTGGTTAAAACCCGGATTATTCGAAAACAGAATAAAACCGAAGAAATGAAATGCAATAAATTCGAGAAACCAAACGAGACCTGCAATAAATGGCATTACGACAGAACACAATTTGATAGATCCATAAACACCGAGGTAATTATCAATTAGCAATATAAATATTTGAACTAATATATATGGAGCTAGTTCGATTTAGTGTGTGACCGAGCAAACTATGCGGCGCTGACACAAACATCTTATATGTTGTCGTATCTGATATCAGGTTTGGTATTATCTCAACTACAGGACAGATACGGGAGAAGACCACTTGTTTGGGTTGCCTTCATCGCTGAGTTTTTGGGCACTTTGGGCTGTGCTCTGTCTCTAAATATGACTCAATACATAATTTGCCGATTCTTTGTGGGTTTGGGCGGTTCGGGGAGAGCCTCGTTTGGAATTATAAGTATTGAAATTAAGTCAAATAAATAGATTAATAACATATTTAAAGACTACGTCTCTCAGTATTTGAGTCGAGTGGACCCAAACACAGGTCAGACATTTCAATTCTCATACTTATCGGATGGATAGCCGGTTACGCCATTCTGCCCGCCTATGCCTATTGGCTCAGAGATTATAAACAGATGCAATTGTGGTCATTGGTGCCCATGGCATTACTTTTATTCTGGTTTTATTTCCTTGATGAATCACCTAGATGGCAAATAACAACCGGAAAGACAGAAAAAGCCGAACGAACTCTCAGAAAAATTCTCAAAATGAACGGAAAAAGTGGAGAAAAATTGAGCGAAGATATGACTATTTTATCAAAATATTTTCTCGGAGTAAGACCTCAACAGAACAGAACACAAATTGAAATTTGAATTTTTCAGACCAAAAGAGATAATGAGAGCGAAGAAAAGTTGTCTGCATTTGATTTATTCAAAACACCGAAACTGAGAAAATACACTCTTATATTGTGGTTCTTAGGGATAGTCAATGCACTCATCTATTATGGCTTCAGTTTCAATATGGCTGACTTTGGGGGCAATTTCTATCTGACATTTTTGCTCTCAGGGTTAGTGGAAATACCCTCGAAATTCGTTGTGGCTCTTCTGCTTCGGGTGATTGGCCGCAAATTGACTTTCAATATATTTATGGTAATCATAGCCACCGCTTCAATCGGAATAATATTTGCTGACAATACTTTGGCGGCAATAATCTTGGCACTAATTGGCAAGTTTGGTGTCACTTCCTCCTGGGTTGTACTCGGTTTACAAGACTCTGAGATATTCCCGACTTGCCTTCGGCAGACTGGCAAAGGAACCATATCTGTTGTCTCACGGATCGGTGCAATCAGTGCGCCCTTTATGAGGAATTTGGTATAATCTAAATGTTTTGAATTATGGTTTGTCCTTGATCAATTATATTATTCCAAAGGCTCTGAATACAGATTTATCACTAGTGATGGCTATTTACGCATTCGGTTCAATATTGGGGGCAATTCTTGACTCATTCCTTCCCGAGACTAAAGGCTTGGAAATGCCGGACACTATCATTGAGACCGAAAACTTGAAATCAAAATCAAAGAACAGAATAAATGCCATTCTTTGAAAGAGTAGTACATAAATAATCTTTTGATGACTAATCAAAGTGGTCTTGCTTATTTACTCATTTTGAGCCTGAGATTCAACTGATTAAACATCAATTAAACTATTGATTTATTTTTTGACACAAAATTTGATAAGAATATAGCAAGGTCACAAATTGTGTGGAAACCAACAGATCCAAACCAACGGAAATTAAATAAATTGGAACACCCTTAACTATTAAATTTGATTAAGCCTAATTTTGGCTTTATAAAAAATGAATGTGCATGGTACTATGGAACTCAACTGTTAAAGTAATCCAACCATTGCCTAACTTTTACTTTCAGTTTACAATTGATTTATAATTTTGTTTATCAATCAATAGATAAAACATTAAAAATAAAATAATCAATAAATTCTTGGAAATCATATTTTAGTCATTCGTTTTAAGGAAAGGAAAGGAAAGGCTATCCAATGGTTGTCCAGAAAGAAGAGGTCAAACATATGGCGGATATGGTGGGGGAATGGGGTAAATGGCAGTTAGAGCTGTTTGTCTTCTGTTTCCTGTTGTCATCGGCGGCCGCTTTCATTAATATGGGTTACAGTTTTCACGCAAAATCTGTCGATTTCTGGTGTAATGACGTCCCTCAAGAATACCTCGATATCAGTGTAATTAATCTTTTCTATTTAATTTTAAAGTTAATCAATTAACCATGCTCGTTTTCTAGAACATAACAAATGAATTCCAATGTCATAAATATAATGATCCGGAAGAGCTTTGCACGGAATGGACTTATAATACCACACAATTCACGAGATCAATTTTTACCGAGGTAATTCATATCAATAGCATTTTATAACATAATTTATAACCACGTTGTCTAGTTCAATTTAGTTTGCCATCGGGCTAATTATGGATCGATGACTCAGTCCTCTTTTATGTTGGGTTATGTCGTGTCGGGACTTCTCATCTCTTATTTGTCGGATAAGTACGGCAGACGACCAATGCTTTTGATGTCATTCATAATTGAAATCTTGGCCCTAATATCCTGTGCTCTTTCTGTAAATATATATCAGTATATGTTTTCGCGGTTTTTGGTCGGTTTGGGTCATTCGGGGGGCGGTTGGGCCGCGTGGACCATATGTTAGTCAAATTACTAAACTTCAATTTAAATTGTTTGTGAAAATGGATTCTATTTGAACAGTGATAGAGTGCTGCGGACCTAAACATCGGTCAGATATCGTGATATTGGCGGGAACAGGGTGGGTTTTCGGTTACGTCTTATTACCGGGTTTTGCCTTTTGGTTACAAGATTTCCGTTATATGCAACTCATATCAGTCGTTCCGATTACATTAGTAGTGATTTGGTTCTGGTTCCTCTATGAATCTCCTCGATGGCAGATTACAAATGGAAGGTCTGCTGAGGCAGAGATCACAATAAGAAAAGCAATGATAATGAACGGCAAGTCTGTCCACAATCTAAGCCAACAAATGAAACAATTAACGGATAATCTCCAAAAAGTGAATGTAATGTAAACCACTTTATATTTTGTTAACTTTTATTGAAATTTGTTAATTGAATAGAAAGAGGGTCAATTACAAAAGTCACACAACATGTTGGATCTTGTAAGAAAACCAAATATCAGGAAATACACCTTGATAATTTGGTACTCAAATATTGTTAACGCATTGATATATTACGGCTTCAGTTTCAATATGTCTGACTTCGGCGGCAATTTCTACATAACATTCCTGTTGTCAGGAGTGGTGGAACTGCCTTCACAATTGATAACACCACTTCTGTTGAGGATATTGGGCCGGAAAACCCTCTTTTCAATTTTCATGTTCATTTTAGCCCTGTCCAGTTTTGCAGTGATTCCTTCAAAGGCTGAGTGGCTTAAGGTTTCATTTGCACTGATAGGCAAATACGCGGTCAGCAGTTCCTGGAGCGTACTCTCTATTTATTCCTCCGAAATTTATCCCACAGTAATCAGGAACAGTGGACTGGGAGTGGCCAGTGTTGTGGCACGTATTGGGTCTGTGAGCGCACCTTTTATGGGCAATTTGGTGATAAATATTTTAATCAAGATAACAATTTTAATGTTTTACTGATTTGTAGGCTTCGAATACGAGTCTAACATTTGTTATGATATTTTACGGCATTCTGTCCACAATCGGAGCAATCATTGCTTTACTTCTTCCGGAAACCAGAAATAGAGAACTGCCCGACACTATGGAGGAGACGGAACATTTTGACGACATTCAAATGAAATCAATTGATTCAAATCAAACATAGATTCAATAGAAATGTAAACTTTTATTAAATAGGAATGAATTTTAATTTTGTTGAACTGAAAAAATATTGAGAATTTATTAAGTTTATGATTAAAATTGTTCTAGATATAATAATTGATAGTTAAACTCAAATCGAAAGCTTATTAATTAGGAATAATAAAGATTTTAAATGAAGATAATTTCATTCTAAACAGAAAAATCAGGTTAAATTGAATTAACTTTTAACCGGCTCAATTCAAAACGCTTTCCGCAGGGAATCAATTACTTAATAGAAAGAACTTTTATTTATTGGTTTGAATTCTTCAGCATTTTTACCAAATTCACCTGTTCAATTATCTGTTTAATGTCTCAATTCTTTTGAGGACTTTAAACATCATATCTTCTGAAAAGAAATTTTTCTGATAATCAAAATAGGTTTCAATGTTTCCAAACAAATGCTATAATAAATGCTATGTATTAAGATATTTACAAGTGAACCAGCACAGTTGTATTTAATTCATTTCTTAATAACTTTGAGTTGAATCGATCCGTTTTCAGCTTCTTCTATAGTGTCAGGTATTTCCTGGCCCTTAGTTTCTGGTAAAAAGAGACCCAAAACAGCGCCAACAAAAGTGAGGACAGCATAGAGTATCATAACAACAGTGAGTCCCGCGTAGTTTGACTTCAATTATCATAAATTGTTTCAGAACTAAATACTAAAATTTCAGTTGATTTACCAGATTCTTCATAAACGGGGAACTAATCGATCCAATTCTGGCGACAACAGAACAGGCACCCAGTCCTGTTTGCCTCAGGATTGTTGGGAATAGTTCCGGGGCGTGGATTGATATCACATTCCAGGAACTGCTGACACCGAACTTTCCGAGTAAAGCAAATGATACGGTCAGCCATGTATTTGATACGAAGGTTATGGCCAAACAGGACACTCCTGTAGTTACCATAAATATAAAGAAAAGATTGCGTCGACCGATAAACCTAAGGAAAAGGGCTGACAATAGCTGTGAGGGCAGTTCCACGAGACCCGACAATAGGAATGTTACGTAGAAATTGCCCCCAAAGTCAGACATATTGAAACTGAACCCATAATAGATCAGTGCGTCCACTATCCACAAGTACCAAAATATCAAGGTTATTTTTCTCAGCCTCGGGGTTTTAAGTAGATCCAACACTGAATGTGTCTTGGTCACTTCATCATCTGTTTGAACCTGCAATAATAAAATTGATTTTTTTTCTGTAAAATTTTGATAAATATTTTGAACCAACTTTTCTCAGATAAGAGGATAAATCATTTAACTGTTCCTTAAGACCGGAATCAGATTTTCCATTCATTTTGAGAGCTTTCCTAAGAGTGACCTCTGCTTTGTCAACATATCCATTGGTTATTTGCCAACGCGGGGACTCATCCAAGAAGTAATACCAACCCATCATCAAAATCAATGCAAAAAACGAAACGATTTGCATATAACGGAAATTCTGGAGCCATAGCGCTATACCAGGTATGAGCGCATAGCCCAACACCCAACCAATGCCTCCCAATATTACGATATCTGATCGGTATTTGGGTCCACATATCTCTAACACTTGATTAGACAAACCATTAAACTTATGTTAAGGACATTTAATCATTACATGCGGTATAGATAGCCATTCCTCTTCCAGAGCTACCCATTCCTACGAAGAATCGCGACACAGAATACATGTAGATATTGAGTGAAAGGGCACAGCTTAAGATCGACAAAACTTCAATTACGAAACATAACCAGGTTATAGGTCTTCGGCCATATTTGTCGGAATAGTGAGCGAAGACCAGACCCGACACAACATAACCCATCATATATGAAGACTGAGAAATGGAGGCCCAATTCGATTGATCGCAAACTAAGTCAAACTAAACAAAAGTTGGAAATTAAATTATTAATCGAGATAATTGAATGTTACCTCGGTCATTAGGGAGTCACTAAACTGTGTCCGGTCGTACTCCCATTCTGTGCAACTCTCGTTGGGATTCGTAAACTTCTGACATTTCATTGAATCAGTTTTATTCTGAAACCAATGTGTTTAACAAAAGTTAAAATTTGCACCAAATTAGGAGGAAATACCTGATAGTCTTGGGGAACATCATTACACCAGAAGTCATTGTTGAACGAATGAAAACTATAACCCATGTTATTTATTGCGGCCGCGGCCCACAAAATGAAACAGAAGCAAGCAAAGTTGAACTGCCATTTACCCCATTCACCGACAATGTCGGCCACATGTTTGACCGATGGCTTGTCTTTTTCGACCATATCCTCAATGAATGCTTAAGAATGTCGTATCAAATGTACTAATATTTGAAAAGTAGATAAAACTGAGACTCTTTACAACTCTTAACACAATTTCTTCAACACTTTTATCAGAAATCAATATCTGTTTAATATCATTAAGTTTTTATTTACTCAAAACATTAAATCTATGAAAACAGGATTTTTTCTGTTAATCACAAATAAGTTTGAATCCAGGTTTTGATTAGGAATGCCATCATTTGTGACACATTACTCTTGTTCACAGATATCCCTCCTGTCATTCAATACATGTTTTATAAACACTAATGTTATACTGATTACAATTGAATGTAATTAAAATTATTAATGATTTATAAATTGCTTTGATATTGAATTACGAGGAACAGTAAGCTACCTAGCTTAAATTCAAATACCTTTCAGATGAAATAACACCTTTCAATTCAATATTTGTTAGTATTATTACTATAATTCAAAACCGAATTATGAAAATCAGTTCGGAATGGGTTTAATCGCCTTTCAGTGCCGTAAAAGTTGTTGTTTACGACCAAAACGTTATTTAAATTCTGTGTCTGTTTATAGTTTTGGTAATAATTTGCAAATAGTTTGATCCCAATTATCATTCGCTCTGAGACTGCAATTAATGAGAAGCCGAAGCAGAGGCCGACAATACTGGCCACAAAGCAAACCATTTCCTCAATTTCAATCTTGGGAGAATTCGTGTAAATCAAGTTTGGAAAGTCCGGGGAGAATATGTTGACAACAAAACCGGGTTCACTCGGGTCAGGGATTTTGACCTCAAAGAAATTGAAATACTCTTTATAGCAGTCGCTGTTATAACCACAGACTTTGCGGCACTCCTTTCCCATCTTTAGGTCGAGACTAGAATTGTTTCCCAACATTCTTAAAATATCGACCATTTTCTCATCAGAAGAGTTATAGCTCAGGTAATTCCCGGGCCATCCCTAGAATCATTTAATATAGAAACAAGGTATTAATTGTGGCTTAAATTTATGACATTAAGATTAAGGAAAACGTGACTCACCTTGTGCAATCCTCTCAAAGTTCTGATTTTGCACTGGAGAATGCAGTCGAGCACAGAGTGATAACCAAGGGTATTATAATCGAGACAAGCGGTCGAATAGGGTTTGGTTAACAAATGGATTTCCGTTATATGATATTTAATACAAGACGTTGTCCCGAATTCGTACAATAGTTTGATGTGATTGTAATCAAAAGAATCCGATATTCTGTCCCTTCGGGAGTGTATGAAGAGATGGATCTCCGATACATTTAAATTGACTCTAAAACTGATTATTTCGAGGAAATAATTTTTGATACTGACGTCAAATTCAAAGGTATATCTGTTGGTCGGCTCCCCATTGAATTGTGAGAATAGTGTGAAACATATGTTATGGTAATCCAGTGATGTCCTGATCGTCGCTATTAGACTGCAGTCAACGTAATCGTCAAACGTCTCGTTCATCGCATTTGGTTTCATTATTTTGCAGTCATTTCCGAACAAGTCTTCCGGTGAATACAGATCTTTGAGCTGATCCACAATTGTCCTGTTGTTGAGATAGTCTTCCACTTGTTTATCAGTGAGTTTGACCCCTAATTTGGATCTGATTTCTTTGCGAAGTAGGTATGACTTATGCATACATAGAGTGATGGCGGGGACAGAGACCGAGAGGACGTTGTCGTAGTAGACAAGTGTTGTCACCTCATAAGCGAAATATATTTTACAGATTTTCTCAATTTGTCGAAAACAAAACGCAAAACAAATGATCGCAAAGACTATGCGATAGACTGTCAGAGGAGTCAAACATTTTCTTCCGATATTTAAATTTAAAACAGTTTTTGAATCCATTTATTCACTTCTTTTTGATAGACTTTTCAATAGTATTTCGTTTCATTGAAATTCATCGAATTTATATGTAAAGAGATATTTGCTAGTTTACTTCTTAATGAATTCCTTTTTTGCATAAACAACATTAATGACAACTTTCATCTCTAATTATTTTATCAAAACATTTCGATTAATTTCGAAATTATCGATAAATTAAACCATTCCTTCATTAATGAAATGTCCAAGATATAGGTTTTACTCAATTTTTCACAGCAGGTAAACTCACCATTTCTAGATCGATAATTATTGGCAATAATTTATTCTAGTTTATTTAATTGTTAATAAACAAATGAACTTTATCCATTCAAAATTAATAGAGTTGCCTTATTTCAATAGTCTTGATTAATTGTCATTAGAGGAACGATAATGTTGCTAGATCTCAATTTTCATGTTAACAGATTATTATTCAATTGAATTGATTAACTCTTCAGACTATTAATCATTTTCTGTGTCTGCAATCAAAGATTTAAGACCATTAGTTTGTGCTAGCTAAGTTAATCTATAAATAGAAAGAGACTAAATCTAAATAAACAAAAACATAATTACATTATTTTATTATAAAAATCTCAAGACTTATATTGATATTCAATCGCATCTATTGTCGAAAGAGGTCTTTTAATTGAGAGGGAAAGGGATGTCATGTCCTGAGTGTCAATTTGACATCAATTTGCGACCAGTGATGCCCAAGCACCTTCAGTCAGGGGGTGGGGGTAAGACAAATTTTTTTCCTCAGAGGGGGGTATTTTCCCCGAGCCAAAGGGGGGGGGGGTAAATTTTTTCGAGCCCTAAAA
>JAQGBD010000206.1:0-40736 GCA_034698165.1 Punctoribates punctum | reverse complement strand
ATTCGGGTTAAATCCGGTTTATTGGGCCCTAATTTAGTTCGAAACGTACTAAATTCGGTTAAAATCGGGTTAAAATGCCCAGATTTACCGAAAATTACCGAAAAAATTGCCGTCGCGCCAAGCGCGACGGCAATTTTTTCTCAAAACCTTATGGGGGGGTCAAATCTCAAAATTTCGAGCCTAGGGGGGCCTAAGCCGTTGGCCCCCCCTTCCGCATCCCTGAATAATAGTTTGTTTCCTATATTTTAAAACATTGATTAGGAGTAAATAATTTATAAATTGAAGGAAAAAAGGTTTTTATTGTAGAATTCAATGAATTTTTGAAACACCAATCATTCAATTGAATGTCATTTCTTGTAAAACACAAACCTATTGGAAGACAAAAGACTTAATCAGAATTTGCTCGAAGCTATTGTTTTTCTCATTTTGTTTATTTCATCAATAGTTCAATGAATTGCATTTGCCTTTCAATCGGAGAAATGCACTTATTTTCGGTTTCAATCGTATTTCCGAATAAATTCATTGCTTTTGATTAGTTTTTAGATTTTTAATAAAAAATAATTGACTCATAGATTGAAAATAAGGAAAATCATATCTGTGTCTAACGTCTTCTGGAAATACTATCTGAGGATTTAAGCCTAGTTTGAGAACTAAGAAAATATTAGCATGATAATCTTAACTCTATGTTAAAAGTCACGTCCAGTTAAATCGGATCAAACTTTAGTAGACACGAATCGGTCGATAATTACACTGAAATTATTTACAGCGAAAACATTACTTTCTTTTGTAAAAATTATTTTCTTTTAAAGAATTTCGTAATTAATATAATGAACTCATATAAAGAGTATATTAAATGTGAAGAAAAGAGCGTTAACTTCATAATGAATGTCAAATATTTGCAAATATAGATAAAACCTAAACATCTAATCGACCCCATGTTTAAGATAAGAAATGGAAAGACATAAACACTTCTTTGTCAAAGTAATCAAAATTTGAATCTATTTTCAAAGAGTCAATGTTTTGAAGTTTGATCGGAATTTTATTAACATATTGTTTGCCATTTTTTTTTTAAATTTTTTGTAATTTTTTGTCAAACAACACATTTTTCATTTGTTTTAATACATTAATGAGAATATTTAGAACTAAAAGATAATAACAGAATTACTAATATATTGAATGAAAGCGAAAATATTTGTTATTTGAAACCAATTTCTCTAATGACTTAAGTTTTGGAATGTCATATATCAGAGGAAACTCTTTAATGTCTGCAATGAATTGTGACATATATTTTGATTGACTCAAATTGAATCGACAAATATCGTGATCTCCTTTAAAATGATTAGTTTATTATGGATTGTTTCGTTCACTCTTCAGGGAAAAGGATTGGCTTTTGTCGGCTCCAAAACCAATATTTTTAATGACAATTGTTCTCCAAAAGTATGTATTCGTTCACTCCTTACAATTGATAATAATATAATACAATTTCTTAATATTTTGCTTCATTTTATTTAATCTCACTTTTGGTTGGGGTCGAGAAGTCGGTGTCCTTCAGTTGGTCGGGTTGTGGCGCTCCAACTGAGTCAATACAAATACAGAACTTATCAGTACTTCCGGATCCCATCGATATTCCGGGAAAAATCTATTTGGGGACTGACTTCACTGTCAATACAACAGAATCGAGTCCTTTGCCTGTAAACTAAACTAACCATTGATTCACTGAATCGATAATTAATTTGAATGATTGTTATATCTATTCGTCGATTGATTTGCGAACAAAACATAACTCATTATTCAAAGTTAAGACTTTGCCCACAAAAGAGAGTTTCATAGCTGTCATATCATTTGAGAGGAACCCGATTGATGACTGAGTGCCACATTTAATGACCCGAAAAGCCTCTCTCCCGACACAATTATCCAAATCAACACTAATGTAATGAGTTTGGAACAGTAGGGACTGACCCGCAGTTGAATAGCATTGCTTTCATGATTAGAATTTGATAGATTTGTTTTGCTCGACATTGAAGTGTTTGATGGCTCAACACTTTTGCTTTTACAACATATCGATTCACATCAAACTAATTAAATATAATAACAAATTCTTATATCAATCGAGTTATTAAACTTAAATTTCAATAATTTGTGTGATTATTGAATTATTACACAAATTATTTGAATTTAGAGTTTTTTGAAGACAATATTACCCTAATTTTGCAAATAATTTCTGGCATTCAAACAGAATTTGAGAAATTCCGATAAACTAGCTTCTTTCAGACTTATTATTCAATTCTAAGTCTAAAACGATTTGTGTTTTTCTTCATTGGATCTCATTTGGTTGCGAATAAGGAACGGAAATAAGGGCTGCCTTTGCTTTAACTCTATTTGTGAACATAAATGATAAACATTGAAGACATTGAAAACACTTTCGCTTCTGTTTCTTATAATAGTGTATAGAATCGTATTGTAATGTATTCGTAAAACACAAAACAGAATCATTAGGACTAAACTCTTTTCCCTTAATGTTATTCTTGTTATTAGACTTAATATAAGAGAAGTTATTCTTTCAAACATAGCTATCGATTAGTGTCAAGAAGAAAGTGGTTTGGGTTTGGGTAACGATTCCATGTGAGCACGGATTCGGTTCCTGCAGTTATCCAGACATCTGTCAATTGGTGACCAAATTTAAATGTCCCGATGTGTTCAAGAAATATGGCATTCCATGCAAATGTCCCCTTCCTAAAGGTAATCATCATTACAACAGTTCTTTGTAGAAATATTTTCCGAATAAATTCATGCTTTTGTCTTCTGCCCCAAAATTGATGTCTTTGAGAGCATAGGAATTCATATTTATATGGATGGAAGGCCTTAATACCAGAGCCATAATAATTTGTGCGTTTGAGTGGAAATCAAAATAATGATATCCAACACCTTTAGATTTATAAGCTATTGAACAGCACTTCTCTCATATTTGAATCATTTTTGATCAATGATTGCAAGGGTTGGCAATCCTTACCATCAATAGACTGTCATATTTCAGTAATATTGATAGATATGATTACTTTTGGATGAATGACTCCCTCCGAAGAATAGAGCAGTGCTTTAGGCAAATAAATCATTAAATATGCCACAACTCAATGCGTGACAACCAAACGCTAGATTCACATTAAACTGATCTCTCATAAAAACACATAACTTGTTGAGCAATACATTAGACCTTTCATCAAATGAATGAAAATCTTCTCATTATTCTAATTATCTTTAATTTATTTATCGATTCGAATATTATCTTTGTTTTCAGGCGTCTATTCTCTGCCAACGAGTCTAGTAATAGACATCAATAAATCAATACTTCCTCCATGGCTAGAGTCCGGACATTATAAGGCAAGGACTCACTTATCTGATAAGTCGTCTAATGAGGTTCTGTGCATTGATCTCTCGCTTACAGTCGAGTCCAAAGACACGTCCATTAATTATAACAATAACTTCATTTGAAACTATTTTCTCTAATTTATAGATAGTTTGTCATACAAACATTCAGAATATCTCCTAGCTTATAATTGATATATCAAGTTTAAAGCTTTGTATCATCAAATTCATAAAAAATGTAATAGTTTATCATATTTTTACAAGATTATATACTTTATCATATTTTGAGTTTTGATTTTAAATGATTAAAATTTCATTCGGTTATTGATATTTGAGTTTATTATAAAAGATGAAAAAATCTAATATTTCCACAAAATTAAGAAAGTATTTGCTTTTAAGAACCAATTTTGAGGCAAACAAATGATTTGTCAAACAGTGAATTGAGTGTCGAACCCATTTCTATCCCTTCCTTCCATCTATTCTTCCATTAAATGACTTATTTTCACATTATTTATAGCAGTTTTCGATTCTTATTATTCGTTTGCTATCAGTGTTTAAAGTCATTAATAACTATCAGTTGGTGTGAAATGTCTCCAAACTATTGGCCAAAGAGTTTGTGTAAAAAATGTGGAAATTTTTCGCTTATGAGACAAATCAATAGAGAACTGAGTTCTGGAAACACGAAAAATATGATATTTTGTTGTTTAAGATTGAATTTGTTTGAGGGACGCGTTTGCGCACCGGATTGTCAACAGTTTGTTTATGCCATTGGTTTCACCGATAGATTAACGTCTTTATCACTAATATATTATTAATGTTTTTAGTTAATAGCGATCCATATTAATAGCATTCGTAATATTGTTTGTCGTAAACTCAGATAATTACTGTCTATTGAATTGAATTGCAAACGGAATCAGCAAACGATTCAATGGTAAAGACTTTGGCAGTGAATAGAGTGCTGTGCGAAGAGCCGTAGAGGAAGAGTAAGAGGAAAGCTGTGCTATGAGAGTGAAGTGAAGCCACTTCTCTACTATAGAATCGTTTATTGCTTAAAGAAACGATATAAAGATGGCTTCAATGCCCACTCCTTTGTCTGCCATATCTGTGTCACTCGAGTAGATGATAAACAATTTGTGTGTCCACCGGTCACGCCATTGGACTGACCAACAAGTGAACAAACAATAGTGACAATGAGGACACCCTCTAATCAAGATATATGGCTGAGCGTTGATCACAAGCGATGTGAGATTTCAATTTGCTATTTGTGTTGATGTGATGTGATTTCAACTCTTGGCAATACTCTGGCAATACTCTGGTTCTCGTCTTTCGTCAGACTCGGAAGCGATACTCCTCTCGAATCCATTTATATTGATTTGACTCAAAGGCGTTATTCGCCAAATATCACCAGTTTTTAAGTGATTCCCATTCTGTTCGACTCTCCCGTCCTTTAAATTAGGCTTTTCGGTGAAATTAAGAGAAATAGCTTCGAAGCCATTACCCAAAGATATTCACCAATCGATCCTATCATCGAATTTGTTGTGAAAATAAGTATTTCATATTTGAACTCATTTTATATTCCATTAAATATTTATTATTTAGAATAAAATTCAAACTTTTCCTTATTTTTAGAGATTTTATTTCAGAGAATATTATTTAATTGAAAATTGAGTGAAAATAATTGAAAGGTATTGAGAATTAATTAAATTCTGTTATAGTTATATAAAATCTATTGTTATATTCTGTGAGACATTTATTTCCTATTGTTTTGTATTACAAAGTATTTTGTTTTCAGACCAATAGTAAAGCATTTTATTGATTTGGAAGCTTTGGAAGTACCGAAAGTTTATTGATTTTCGCCTTTTATATCATTATATTATTCGACATTAGAGGAGAACACAGAATGAAATACTGATATACTCGTGAAATACATAGAAAAGTGTATAAACATAAAAGTTAATACATTTTTATATAACAACAAAACATTATTAGAATGTTAGACGAGTTTTATCTTTACGTTTGTTTAATATTATTATAATCTACTAAATGGAGTCATTAAATGAAACGATGAGAACAACAATCGATGAGAGGATTGTCTCGGTTTCAGTGCGACCGACAAAAGAGATATATTCTGACTACTATTCAGACTACGATCCGATGGTCGGCATCCGTATTGCCATTTCATTGGGAGCTTTGATCACTTTATTCACGTTTTTTATTCTCTATAAAACCAAATGTAACGCCAGAAAAACGAGACGCATGTTCCAGGCATCTCTCAAGACCAGAGACTATGGCCTCGACAATCTTGAGTTCAGGACTCGAACCTTTTCTAATGATACTTGAACATTTAGAGCATAATAAACATTTTCAACCGTTAATTAACTTCGACACACAATCGACTATACAATGAAGTAATCGAATCGCCATTAAATTGTTGTCCACTAATGTATATTCGGTTATGTCTTAGCGATTGAATCAATTGTTTTCCTTCGCGAAGAGTCGACATTCAGTTTGAGTCCATTTGAATGTCGTGTAAATTATGTCTAAACTGAACTAAACTCTTATTTCTTTGTAATACTAGTCATATATTTTTGTCAATTATTTAAATGTTGTTATAATCAGATTTCAATTATTATTTCATTTATATATTATTTGTATTCAAAAGATGACTAATAAATGGTTTAATCCTATTCCATATTTTTAATGTTCACTTAAGAATTTATCAGCAAGATAAATTAGCTCTTTCATCTCGAAACTCCATATTTAAGATATTTTATCAAGAATAAAATGACATAACCGATAAAAATAAGCCCAAAATTCAAAGCGTTGAGCTAAATTCCCATGATACCTTTTGTCAAAATTGCATCTGTTTTAGTGCTGACCGGCCTTTAAAATAGACATTCCTTTGAATTATTTATTTAGTTTAGAGATAATAAACGAAAATATATTTGAAAACCATAATTGAGATGTTATTTAAATCCAAAAATAAATCCCAAAATGAAACCAAAGAGGCTTCAGATGAATGTCTTTTGGCATTAATGACATCACTTTAAATAATGTTTGTTTTCTTAACACAATTGTCTCTCAACTGTCTGTCAAAAGTTGAGAGCATTTATTATTATTCAATATTTCAAAATATTTCAAATTTTCAATTATTGATATTCTTATTATATTTTGACTGAAATTCTGGTTATATTTAACCCGTATTTACTTTAACAGCGAAGAGATTATTAAGTGTTTTCGCAGTTTGTAACCGATTGCCAGTATTGGAGGCATTCCCTTAAGAAAGTGATTCCAAACTTACGATTTATCCGACGATAGATTGCATTAAAGACTCTTTTGATACATATTTAGCTCAGAATATGGACCACAAGTGCTTTGAAATTCTCTTACGTCTGACTATTTCTCCTCAAAAAGAATATGATTTATGAATACGACTGAAGTAAACGAATGGTCTGAGAAATATTTCAAAATGACCCCATTGAGAATCCAATATAAGAAAGGTCTAGTCATCAGTCTGAACATGCAACTCCCATTCCGATTAAGGTATTAAAAACGAAAGTGATTTATACGAAACTCTATTGAAATAAAATCTAACAAATCTTCAACAAAATTAAGAATAACCTTTAAAATTGGAGCCACGAATCTTTTGAATCTAGTTCATTTTGTCAACTAAAGAGGTTTTTCTTTAGAAAAGCGGATTTTGTTACGCAGTCGTAAACAAAACAAATTTATTAAATTTTGTCTGAAATAAGTTTTTTAGCTGAAGTCTCTCTTTTTTGTGTTGTTTATTGTAATCTGTGTTTAAATCCCTGTAATTAATATTCATTTGTGATAATCAAACTCAAGTGTTATCTAAAGATCCGAGGATTAGAGGAAAAGGACAATTGATGTGTTCAGTGTTGGGCACAGAATCTCATTGAAGAGCAGATGTTTTATTGAAGTCATTTGGAAGGCTTTAGTTTTAAAACTACATTATATTAAAAACTGGTAATCAAAGCCTTGTAATCAAATTCATAATTTTCACATATAATCAATAGTTCATTGATTTGTCATTAAAAAGAATCTGATTAGAAAAATGTGAATATAAACCTGGTTATATTCGTCAAACACATCAAAATGAGACAGAATTTGAATTTAGTGAAGAGTTTTAATATTTTCTGTTTGAATACATATTAGAAAAGATAATCGAGTTATTGATAACATTGAAATTCAACGACATTTGACAACATTTGTTATATAAAATCTAATTAATCTGTTATTCGGTGAAAGTGTAGAAAAAGTTGATTTTTAGCCAAAGTTAGAAAAAGCGCTGCAATTAATCTGTTGTTACAGTGAGTGAGAGATCCAGACATAGGATTTCTTTGTCAGAGTTATCATTAACTTTGATCTCAAGCCTATAATCTCCGGACTCTAACCACGACGGAATTGATCCGGAGTTTATCGTAAATACTGGACTCAGTGGCAGATTATAATTACCAGATTTGAGCGGACATTCACACGGAATAGAGTGGATCTTGAAGGGTGTCGGACATGGATTAGGTATCGGAAGAAGTGCACAAAAGTCTTTGTAATCACAGCTGCCTGTGCCATTTATACAAGGGACCGTCACCCAGAAAAATGTCACCTTCTTTTTGATCGTCAGTGAAAGCTATTGTTTCCAATTGAAGGGAGGAAAGGGAGGAAAGAGTAAAGAAAAATGAGTGCTAATTAACAGAGACTTTTCCACCAAATTATAGCTTCAAATAAAGAAGAATCAGAAATAAAGAAGTTTTGGCGCTATTAACGAAATTTATCGACAATTTAACCCTCACTTCGACCCAAATCCCAAAACCTTTCAATAGTTATGTTTGTCTTTAAGGAGATCCAGAGATTGTACTCAAATATCAATCGCTATCTTCGGCACAAATAAAAAGATTAAACGCTGAAGAAGTGGAGATCAACAGTAGTTTTTTAAAACGCATTCAACCATAACATCAAACGGAATAATAAATACTTTTTCGGCAAATAAAAGTTAATTACTCTGTCAGAGCATAAGAAAGTTCATTAAATAGAAAAACACTCCGAGGAATACCAGGAATTAGGAGTTTAGTCGCAGAGAAGTAATTGCGATCCAAATGAATAAAAGCCAATTGAAAACTGAATATAAATTAAACAGAATTCTCAAACAATTTCACTCCTTTTTCTAACTTCGAGAACATTAAACTCTTTTTTACGGCACAAAAACCTAAAGTAATGTTCAAATACAGGACTAAAAACAAAACAAAACTTTTTTCTAAATTAAATACTTTTGGAGTCAAATGTTTGCCGAAAATCTATTGAATGAATTAAAAGCGTTTTCAGTTAAATAACTGTCAAATCATTCGTTAAAATAGTTTTTATCGCTTGAATCGGACTAAGAATTAGATTCTTGACATTCATTTCAAGATTGGGCTCAATGTCTGTGAACTGTACTCTAATATTTGGATGAATGGGTTGAGTCCTGTGTTTGCTTTGGTTTCACAAATAAATTGGTATAAAAACAATAGATTTGTTTCAATAGAGGAGAGAAAACACGGGAGACCTACCGGAAGGGGAGTGTTCTCTACCACGGATGCCGACGCTTGCAATTCCATTGAGATATTGCCCGGAATCACTATAGGGTCGGGGGATAATTGAAGCGACTGAATCTGGATAACTTCGCTTGATGAGCCACATTCTGACCAAGAAAATGATCCCAATTTGAAGCGTCTACTCTATTATATTAAAATTGAATGTATTTGATATGTTTGACAATATTTTTGACAAAATATGATAAATGAGTAATAAATTAGAGATAATTGATAGAAGAGTTCACTGAAAGAAATTCATAATTCAATTCCTAATTGTCTGTTGAAGTGAAGAGAATATGAATAATAAATGAAGACTGAAATTAATGAGCGAATCATATGAAAGACTATCAGACTATCACTGTTTTATGTAATCATTTTTTATGGTATAAATAAATTGTATGTCAGATGAGACCAAAAGTGGCATTACTTACAGCGTTAGAGACACTGCCCAACGATATAATCAATAATAAAATCAAATTGAATCGCATCACGAAATATAGAAAAAGTTTCGCAAATAAAATGAAATATTTTTCTCTTATTTATCTTTTAAAGAAATTTTTTTTCAACTGTCAAAAGATTTTTTAAGACTATATTTTATATATCTTTTGTTATTTCTTATTTGAGATCCACTTCAGTCTATTAACACAAATGTTTTGATACTATCTTTTGCAACACAGAAGAGGTTATCTCTTTTGACGACTACCAGCTCTTTATTGAACAGAATTTTCCACAGAATTAAAAAAAATTGTTTTATCTATAATTTAATTTATCAGAAGAGTTAAAGGTTGGACTAAAGCTGAGAGGATCACCTTGTTATCATCAAATGGTTCAATACTATTAGATCAAAATGGTTTGGTTCCGGAAAAGTTCAACTATTGTTCGAAAGGCGAATAAATTTTATTTCTTGTTATGAATTCAATTCTAATCAATCAAAATGTTTGAGAGTTTTCATAAGGGAGACAACATTTGGAGGACTGTATTGTGGGGCTGACACCACAAATGCCATTATATCAATGTCTGTCACAATGCGTGTGAAACTCAACGAATGACACATTCTGTTGAAGAATACATCCATTTTACAGATAATATGTATAAACAGATGATAACCCTTCAAATCAATCGAAATATCGCGAAATATAAAAATTTTCGCCAATTTTTCTCTGAGATAACTCTCGAGAAGAATAATCAAATCCGAAAACCATTTACTTGTGATTATAATTTCAACAAAGAGTAGATCCGTTTCGAAAAAAATGCCGAACAAAGCAAATGTTTACGTTTTAATTGTCCGTAAAAGAGATTAGATAACAAAAGAGTGGTTCTCTTCTGATGGATGACTACAATCAAAGACATAATACCATAAAAACGCAACTAATGGCTAATAATAACAATAATACAATCGAATCGATTGTATAAATATCCAGTTATTTATTGAAAATCTATGCCTCCATTCAATGAGTTATTGTAAATACGCGTGATTTGAAGCAATCAAACTTTTCTTTGTTTTTCACAAAATATATCGACATCTCTATCATCGATGACATCAAATGTTTTGTTTTTCACCAACTATTTTATGTCCACAAAAACATAATATCCTTAACTCGAAAAATAATCGAACAAGATAATTGAACCAAAACTTATAAAATAGATTGCATGCAATAAAAAAGAACCAAGAGTCATGACTCAAACATAATCTATTTGGACAGAAGCTATAAATATTGAAGAGTTCAGGTTAAATTCTAACTATAGCAGCTAGGCTAAATGAAGCAATTTGAGATATGAGTGGACCGGGATATGGAGTCCACTCTCTGGTGTCATTTTACGAATAATTAGTCAGAATTCGCTACAAAACTATTGATTTTATTTTGTCTATGAATTTGAAGATTCATTTGGAGAAAATATTTGCCCAAAAAGAGTATTGATTTTGTCGGATGACTGTAATTATTTAGAGTCGTGTTTGAAAGGATTCGATATAATTTAGGGAATGGTATGAAGAGTAGTCTCATTATTCTTAAAAAATATCAATTGTTATTCGATGCCAAACACAGGCAAACATTTTCTCAAACTATAATACAAAATGAAATTTCAGTCTTTTTATTGTCACTACAAAAAGGAGTCTAACATTTAATTAATTTTGGCGTCGATTGACTCTACTCTTTAAGCTCGAGCTCAGTGGGAAGGCTTACGAATTGATTGCAAATAATTACCCCATGAGAGCCAACCAGTAGATGAGCACTAGTGCCGCTTCAATGAGGACAGGGAGAAGGAGTGAGAGATCTGGCAGACAATTGAAACCAATATTAAATATACAGAAAGATATTCAGATTGAAAGCAGAGATGACTGACTACCAAATGTGGGTCTTATTTGCTCTCAGATATTACACAACACTCACTAAAAAGTACGGAATAAAAGAGACGACGGATTTAATTAAGAATTTATGAAATAATCGGTGCGTGACTTCTATTAGCGCCGACTGATAAACAGACTTTCATTTTAATAATTATAGACAAAAGAAAAGTTTTGACTTAAAAATCAATTTTTTGAGGCCTCAGAGTTAATAATTCGTGGGACAGATGTTTGCGTTTTCATCAAACGAATTAAACTCAGAATACTCTCTAATACCCTCTCCTTTGGATCTTAGTTTACGATCGTTTGTTCTTAAAATAGTTTATTAAATGAAAATATTTTTCGTTATTTTTTTTCTTGTATTCCATTGTATTTAATATTTTGATATAAAGTGATCTCAATATAGATTTGCGATAAACTCCGTCAAAGAGACAGATATTTATTACGCTTTAGTTAGTTATCCCAATAATGTTAGGAATTTCTTATTTTCATTTAAAAGACGGCCAAAAATTAATATAACGATCGATACCAGCGATGAAAAGATGAAAAACTTTTTGCCTAAACTCAAAGGGATTTTGTTTGCTTTCAAACTCATTAGATTTGGAATTCATGAAAATCATAACAAAAACAGAATTTCAAATAATTTATATCAGAGAAGGAATTGAATTTTGAATTTGAAGTGAACTTATAATAAGTGCGATAACTGTAGAAACTATCAAAAAGAGGACTTACAACAAGTTTTGAGACCCAATTTCCAGTTGAATACCAAATGCAGGCAAAGATTGAGCGTTCAGTTAGTTTTGGTTTTGCTTATCATTTGATCCCAAATATTAGTGAAGTATATGAGAAGATATTCTAAACAATAAATTGGTCTCAAGTGTTCACAAGAGTATTATTGATGTTTTTTGATGCTTTCAGAGCTCCCGAATACATATTTGCGTAGAAAAGAGTATATCTATAATACATTCTTCGCCTCTTCATTGGGTTTAATGTTTGCTGCGATCGGAGAATAAAATAGAGTTTTGTTAGTAAAGCACAAAATATTAGTATATTCCGGGCCCTCCACTGCCGGCACCAGCCTTTGCCAGTCGTTTGGCAGCAGATGGACTTAAGAGTGAATATAATTCACTATAAAGAGAACATAACTATTTGTCCGATGCCTTTATGCCCGGCCTTTCGCACCCTTTATACTACATTATATCGAATTATAGTTAGAGTCAAACTTTCATAAAAGTTTATATAAAAGCCTCTGAACTCTTCCTAACAACAGATATGTTGCATAAAATTTATTTTCTCCGATATATTTATAGCAAGTGTTTGTGTTAACTCAATTTGGGCGCTCAGAATGTGATACTTGTGCCGAGGAAAGTATCTCTTTTTTGTTTAATAGTGTAGACACTATTCTCCAGATAAGGTTTTAATGTTTTGCAGCAAAAAATTGGTTTCACATAAAGAAACAGTTTTATAGCAATTTTCACAGATTGTTATTCTATGTCTTTCCTAATCTATTGATATAGTTTGCAGGGTATTGATTAGCAAAACCTTTGAGAAAAGCCTTAATATTCACTCAAACAACAGTCTATTGGATTGAAATTTTTGAAATTTGCGAGAATTTGGGATTAATTGGTGAGAAATATATGGATACAAACCCTTATACATCATCGACTTCTCCATTGTACAGAAGGAAGACTTCTTGTGATAAGTATTTTTGAGATCAACGCTCACTTCATTAGTTTGTTCCTGCAAATGATTAATTGCATTTTGATTAACTGCTGATAATTAAGTATAATTAAGTGCCAAACATATGTCACTAATTTCTTATGAATAATAGCGTAGGACTTATGCAAAGATTAAAAGATGTGAACAAAACAACAAAAATGATGTCATCCCCAGAACCGTCAGCGCCTGAACTTAATCATACTCTGAGGCAGTGCTTTGTTTGGTGTAATTGAATCAATAATTATTGTTTAAATCCCTTAAAAAGTGGTGTTTTGATAGAATTTGAAGTTTGTTTCGGCAAAACTAATCCCAAACAAAGAATTCATTATTAGATTAGTTGTCATTCGGAGACACTTCAGAGACGGAGCGAAACACAATTATAGAGGAATTAATTTAAAAGTTTTTCAATTTAAATCACTAGTAATTACGTATTGATTGCGAGATATAATAATATTTCATTGGCTTAATTGCAAAGCAAACAACTTTAAGGTTTCAAATCTCAGAGGTTTACTATTTTCACTCATTTTTCATTTCCAATGCAATTATAACCACTTTTTGGTTAGACTTCAATACATTCTCTGATTCTTCTATTCTTTGATGAAATTTTCAATAATAAGGTTTATTGCAATCAAATCTTTTTTAGACATAAAATAAATTTCTAAAAAATGATATTTTCAACAAAAGTGTTGCGATGTTTGGCGTCAAAGAACAGATAAAAGACGTGATCGGAGTCTGCGATAAGAAATAAAACTTTTGAGTCTCATTAAAATGGTTGCTATCATCGGAACAAATCTTCAAATGATATCAAAATGTCATCCGAATCATCAGATTTTGCCCTTTTGTCTCATTCCTATCAAATATTTAAATCCTAATTAAATAATTCCAAGCGAAGGCAGAGAAGAATTTTAGAGTGAATTTTAAAAGACTTTTTAACCGATTTGAGAAAATTTATATCAGCCTTAATTTGATATAAATATATGATCAAATTGAACCATGCTCACTTGAAAGTTAATACTGGTTCGGATGGCTCTATAATTTAAGTGTTGTTGAGGCCTGAAGTTGTCTCCGTGTCCATCGCTATGCATTGTTGTCCTCAACTGATGGAACTGATGGAAAGTCATATAAATTGGTTTATTCAGTATAATCCAAGTGACGGTTTCGTGACAAGAAGGCTGTGTTAGTGATCCCTCATATGTTATGTAGTGCTTCAGTGTTGGCAACAATTCGCGAACACTAACAGAACTAATCCATTGAGTGTCACCTTTGAAAGTAAGAGTAATGAGAGTTAATGAATCACTTTTTCACTATTATTCCGCTAATTATTTCATTGTTTTCTTTTATAGACAATTGGCTCAAACAAAAACAATCGGCATACAAACCAATTCACCATGCTAATTCCAACAATTGTCATTTAATGGTCAATTGACTCGATAACATTAATATTCCTGAGTTCATAGCACTTGACTTTATTTGTAAACAATTAACTATATTTGTATAAACCTTATCCTTGATATCTATTTATAATAAATAGAAGTATATTATGAATAGTTAATAGTTATACATAAATATAAGCCTATATTTCACTGAATTGACTTAAATTTATAATTTTATATAATATTTAAACCTATGTTTGAAATATAATCCGCAATGAATACTAAGCCATAAGTGTTTGCGTGTCTGTCGTGAGGACAACAGATTCATTCCAAACATTTAATGAGTGATTCATCAAATTATTGCCTCTTTTAAAGCCTAATGACTGGAATTAAAAGTGAGCTTTAATTTTAATTGAGAAACTCGAGATGAACAAGGCACTAACAGCAATCAACTTTAGAAATAATAACAGGAAATTAATTGTGAATCTATTGATATTCGTAATGAATATTAAGAAAATTTTATAAATTGGATGAAACTAATTACGAATATTTGGTTTATATGGATATTGTTTGATATTATTCTCAAAATTAGATAATATTTGTCTTAAAATTTGAAAATATATTCATTAATTGCAAAATTTTTTGTTTGAGAAGAAATTGCGGTTTTAATGGAACAAAGAAAATATTTGATTTAATAATAATATAAGTGTTAGTAATCTTGGTATTCTTACCTCTGGCACTAATATTCTTGAGTGTGTGAGTGATGTGTTTCAACTGTGCGTTTCCGCCAATCGATTGTTGTGTGTGTGCTATGAGTATAGCGATGGCCAGCACACCATTTGCCTCACTTTGAGCTGCCGTCCAATTGGCATATAATTGGGAATTAAAAGCATACAATTGAATTTCGGCAGGAAATTGATGACCGCTAATAGTATGTTCTGATCCCCTATCGTTTTCACGCCCGTAGTGTAACACTATTTCTTTAAGTGTGTAGGAATATGATAGCGGGCCTCCACTTATGCTGACCGACCGGTTAAGACTGACGTGAAAGAGAATACCCCTTCCGGAGTTCTGTAAATTACCGCTTATCTGATTTGAGGAAAGAAGAAAAAAGTGTTTAAATAAATTCAATTTAAAAAGAATTTCACAAATCTTTTGGAGAATTGTTTCGCAAAACAAGATTTGCAGTGATTTCATGCTTTGCAGAGAAACATGTTTTAAGTGTTGAGTTCTCTTCAAAAATGCAAATCTGAGGACTGAATGACTTTTTATTCTTAATTTTATTTATTAATAATATATTAAAATCGTTTTTTTGTGTATATTTTTTCAAACAAAATAATATTTTGACTCATATTTCGAAACGGCTTTTATTTAAGAAGAAAATAATTAAATTATTGAAAGCCTTTGAATGAATGAAAAAGAAGTGAATTCTTGAAAGAGATTTTGAATAAAATTTTTGATTCATTCGTGAAATAACCCAAAGTGTGAAATATTAAATTTGTTTTGAAAACTTAAATGAAAGCAATACTGAAATCCTAAATATTTGAATCACGTTTTCAATACCACATATAATAGGAAAAGAAAAATAGAAAATATGAGAATATATGGCAAAAATTTATTAGTTTTCTACTCTATTGGAAGACTGGCGACAATACGTTACAGAAAAACATTATTCTCTTTATTCAAATATATTTAATATAAAATATACGACAAAATAAATATCTATAAAAAGCATGCGATTAGTTAAGTGAACGGATTCATGCGTTTAATTTCTATTTCAGTTATTAAATCAGAGATATATGTCTTATGACAACAAATTCGTTATGCAATTCATTGTATGGTTTTTATTATCAACAAAAGTGACAAAAATAATTCAATGCATTTGACTTAATGTCTGTCTTATAGCAGAGACTAACAAAAGCTGTTCACTCGCTTTGGATTACAAATCAAAATGATATAAAATCTGAATTAAAGCAAACTTTTTGGATAACAATGTTTTTGTTTCAGTTTAAACATTTTGACGTTTTGTTTGATAATTAGTCAAAAGTTTATACTTTTGTAAACGAAAGCAATCTTTCAGATGAAAGCTTCAGAATTATGATTATTCTGTATATCATTAGTGAAAAATATTAAGACTTTTTCAGATAATTATGTGAGCATGATACTTTGAATTTTATCATTAAACTTGTCGTATTATTTATCATAATTACTAAGCGATAAAGAGGAGAATGACTTACATAATCGCCATGTAATTGGAGAGGACCAAGATTGGGATCAAAGAGTAATAATTTGGGATCGATATTAATCGGTGATTGACGTCTCCCACGGCTACAGAGACTCCATTTAGGGTTAAGCCGTCCCCAGAAATCTGGACCTAAAGAAATGCGAAAAATGTTAGAAATGTTTATTAGAAAATTCCTTGGTACAATATAATGCCAAACAATTTCATAACAATTGAGGGTAATATGCATAATATGGAGAGGAATGGGCGCTAAGACCTGCCCAAAGCAACAGAGGTTTAGGCCATTATGGCGTTTAATATAATTGCAAATCGAAGACAAAAGAAGATAATTTGGTCCAAAGCTGTGGACCTAAAGCAAGAGATGAAAGACAATAATAAAGTTTGGTTCGGACTTAAAGCCAATCCTTAGCGCATATAAATTGAGTTCGTTTTTATCCAAACATTGGTTGAGTAAAAGCAAAGAAAGTAAGACTAAAGACAATAACAAACTATTATTACCAGTAATTCATTCAATAAATGGACACAAATTCAAGCCTTAAGGCATTAAATGCGATCATTTCGTGTTTAACCGTTTGTGGTCTCAGGTGTTGTGTTGGCCACCATTTGTTCTGCTGACAAATACTATGTAGGAGTCCATCAATTGTCTTGCAATGTGAGACCTATAGTTATACTTATTTATATCTAATACTATTACCGCATATTATACTATTGGACGACTAAAAGCCTGCTTTACTCGGTTATAGTCACTGATATTGGCCGCCATTAATCACGTATTGCTGTCATCTCTGAGCAGACAAACAGACAAATTGCCACCACTTCAGACGTGTGCCACCAAAGACCGCAACCGATCAACAGCCGACGCTTGACATCACAGCTCAGTCTAATACAGTTGACAATCGCTATAATTACCGACAATTCAAGCGATAAGTTCTTCGCAAACGCTTTACAACCAATCATTTGACCGAAATATTTGGCAAATCATTCATTTGGTTGTAATTTTTGGCCTCAAACAAGACTAATCAGTTGAAAATCTCAATGCGATGGGTCATACTTTAATGGAATTTCAAGTGTAAATGCTTTGATGTACAATGTAAATAAATATTCCATTATTTCTGCTAGATCAAGTGAGTTGTTACACTCATAGTATGTTTGAACAGCAATTTTCAAATGATTTTTTCAAAATATTTGTACTCGAGTTGAATTAGTGATGCATTTGATGGCACTTTACTTTTATATAGTGTTTTGCTTTTATCAGAAATACAGAAACTATTTGTAAGTAATGTTTTGTATATTTTTTGTCATTTTGTGCTCAAAAGGAAAGCCATCTCTTCTTTCAGAGATAAGAGTCAGAAATATGAAAATTTGAAACTTAGGGCTGAGTTGTGTCTCACAAGTCATCAAAGTTTAGATTATATACCATTTATTGCAATTCCTTTTTGCTCTTTCACTCCATTCGAGCAAAACTATGAAATTAAATATTGATTTCCAAAACATTTGCTTTGAATTCAAGCATTTCTTTGTTTAAGTGCCAAATGATTGACTATTTTCAATATTTTTAATAAATTCCGTCAAAAATAGTGGGAAAAGTCAAAAGAAAAAACATTTCGATTAATATTTAGGAATTCCTATCGCTTTTCTCGGCTCCAGATATGAGACGAATGTTATGACTATTTTTCAAACATTTCATATTTAAAGTCATTCATCACTTTTTTTCAATGAAATTTCTATTCTGTTTTGTTTCACCCGTTAAAACATATTTCTCAATAAGTCGTGAAAAATGAAACCAAAAGCAGAAAGAAATCAAAGAATTTGATTCTATTTTGAAGATCAAAGAAAAGGAGGAACTCTTTTCTCACTGCTCTCTATAGGGCTTAACCTCAAACCAAAGCCCAAAACGCGGAACTAAATTGTGGCCACTTTTGGCATTATTTGCTTTTTATCCTTTACTTATAACTATTCCCTTTGGAAATGGTTGAGCTCTGTATTCACAGATAGACATATAAAAGCATTTGTGTTATTCCGTCCACTTTTCTCACTATATATTCTTTCGCTTGGATTCGATTCTTGTCTTTACTTTTCTCTCCTATTTGTTGTTTCGCTCGACTTTTTCTCAGCTTTTTATGCGCTCATAACTCAACGACAATGCGTTCCCTATAGGGGACCACAAGAGCACTGCTCAGCACTGGCCATAAAAGCCGAGACACTTCATCGCAAGGCATTAGCAAACATTTCATACAACAGACATCATATTAATAATAATAATATTCTTTAATATTCTATTATTTCATTCCTTTCTTATTATACAAATGGAATTATATCCCAAGAAATTGTTTTTAATAATTCAATTAAATTTAAAGCTCGTGTCAGACACTTGTTTTAATAATAAGATTTACTCCTATTATGGCAGACATTCTCCAAAATGCTTTCCTTAACATAAAATTCCAATAAGTGGTGGATATAAGAGAAATATCCGAATATTATGAGAATCAAAGTCTCACATAATTGTAGTCTCAGAGCCAACAAATGGTAAGACAGACATAACTCCCATACGATATGCTCTAACTTTTTGATCCCCAATAGTAAAGGAGAAGAAAATAAAAGTCAGAAAATGAAATGAAAGTGAATGTCGGCGGCAGAGCTCAGCTTTTTCTTTGATCACAAATTGTTGGGAGAATACTATTGTTCTCTGCGTTGGACTACAAATCTGTAATCATATTTCGCTCCAAATATGAACACAAGAAATGCTTTGAGCAACAAATTCAACAAATTTTTGTTACAATACTATTTCGTTACTCTTATTAAAGTTCTGCCAATTATCGGACGAGAGATTGCTTTTTGGTTTATAGTCTCTCAATAGTCGACACATATATTAAATATAAATAATTTATCCATTTTTTCATTGCGATCATCAAAGGGAAGAGCCCTTCAACTCAATCAATAGCTAATGATATGATATATTCGCCGCAAATAAGGCATTCACTCCATTATTATTCAAATGCTATAATCAAAACATAAAAAACACTTTTTTCCAACAGAAGTGACAAAAAATATAAATCAAAAGATAAAAATTGAATAAACAAAAGTAAATGAGGAGAAAAACAGTGGAAATATCTGTATATCGACAGCAAATTTCTAAACAGATTATATAAGATGAGAAATAACTGTAATGTTGTGTATGTGTTGTGACATAAAACCCACTCCAAAGATGACAAATATAATGAAGACATGCGATACACAAATACATCTCAACACTGAAATCGTATGATTTGGGAAACAATTTCGTGTAGAATACTATTTTGTTTAACATTTTCTCTGTAGTTATGAAAACACAAGAAAAATAACTGGAATCACTTGAAACTATAAATTATACATGATGTTTTATTGGATTTGACTCTTGCATTGCTTTGAATAAAATATTTTAATAAAATTTAAATCATTTCTCATATAAGTTTCGACATTGTTTTCAATTAAATCGCATAAAAAGTGAAAACATTTTGATATATAAACTATTTTTGCAATTTTTTATGAAACATAAAACAATATTTCTTTTGATTTGAAACACAAATAGTAAGTGAACTCGAATTCTGACATTTATTTAATTTTTTCGGTTCTCTCATTCCTTCTATATTTCAGTCTATATGTGACACAAATTCCGACTTTCAATAACAGGAATACAAACTCTAATGTGATGTAAGAGTCGATCCGCTGAACAAAGCTTTACATTTCAAAAACAAATGTTTCCACACAATTATAATTAGATTTTATTTCTGGCATCGATTTTAATCAATACGATAGGAAAAAGAGCCAAATCTTTGCCTATGTTTTGCAGAGACATTCTGTTAGTTTCCATTCTGTGCTCTCTTTGAGTAGCACTTTGACTGGAAAAAAGTTCTTTCACTCTATTCCAAGAATATTCGTGAAGAGGTTTAAGTAATTTTGTCACTGATTTCGACTCTGACTTAAACTTTTTATCAAAAGGATTATTGGTTTGAGTAAAATGTTGAGTGAGTCGACTGAAAAGCAATGAAAGACTAACACCTGCTCTGAAGTGATCTGCAATTTGCAACTTTCATAGTATACTGGAATAAATGTTTTTCACTCTGAGTTAGTTAAAGATAACTCACTTTTTACATAACAATTATTAGCTTAAGAGGCGTTCAAATGAGATAAAAAAACTAATATAAGAGTTAATCAAATTCTTTTGGCTTTAATTAATGGGTTAAGTCATGCAATAAAGTGGAGAAAATTGTAATCAACTCCACTTGAAAGTCAAGAATATTTTAGTTCTGAATATTTTTTGTTCATTACTTGAATTAAGGCCTTTCTTAAGAGCTCTGGTATTCACGAAATTTGAATATTTGATGAGAAAGTTTTCATTCAAATGGCAATAAATTTGGATCAGGATATAAATTGAGTTAATCTCTACCAAACAATTGTGCGATTAATTAGATTTAGTTATAGTTTAGCTCAAAACACATTACAATAAATAAACAAAGGATTCAATAAATCTGTCGAAAGACTCGATATTTAAACGGTTGGGAAAGTGATTAAAACAGTTATATTAGGAGAAAATGATGGCTAATAAAAGTTAATCGCTTCAAATCTCCGACAAACAAATATTGGACAACAATATCCAATAACTGACATAATATACGGCAAATAAGTCTGCATTAGAGCAGAAGACATACATTTGTCGCAAAAACTAATTTCTTTGACTCAGAAATATGTGAATAAAAGTGATAAGAAGTGTAGCGAATCAAAAGTGTAGCTCAAACTCAAACTCCTCGATGGAAATGAAAATAAATAAACATAATATCGGAATAAGAAGTTGTTTGACGTAAGAGTTCTAAAGCTATACCTGAAATGCCTTCGTAGGTCCACCACGACTCCCAAGAAGTGACAACTGATTTGATCAGACATAGCACTGGAATACATGTGAGCACTAAATCGGCTTTCATTCTGATATTGAAATAAAAAATAACTTTTCGGTTGTTATTCGCTGTTATTTGCTGTCAACAACGTGTAGACTGAGTTCTCTTTTCTTATATTATTTCTTCTCTAGTTTTGTCGCAGATATCAGACGTTCACAAGTGTTGAGAACCAATTCAGAAGAGTCTTCGCCACCACCGCTGACTCTGCACTACAACACCAATGAAAAAGTGATGCAATTGTTAGAGAAAACTGTTTCTGATTATTGGAGACACTCAGCAAAAGAATATTCTGAGAGTAAAGACCAAAAAACAGTGACAATTATTATTGACTTTTGAGTTGCTTTTGCTTTTAAAAACTCACTGCAATTGACTGCAACTGTTTTGGCAGAAAAAAGTCAAAAGGGATGAGAAAAGAGTGAAAAGAGGAGAGAAAAACATTAACGCAATAAATAAATATTTACGAAGAGATACTTCGCTTAATTTGGTTTTACAGTCAGTCGTATAATAAATTGAAGACAAAAACCACTGAACTCTCAATAAAAATAGATTCGGAGCAAAAAATATTTATCATTTCAAAAGTCAACAATTCTTTAGGGCTCCGGAGGGAGTCCTGTTTCTACCGGATTTCACGTGTTTTTATCATTAAATAGCACTCAATTAGGTCGGGCTCTACACAAGTGTTTTAAATACTGCAAAAAAACTACAGATATATTGCTTTCGCTTACAATTGTTGCCACTTTTCCTTTCGTTAGCTGAAGAATAACTGTTTTCAATATCATTAATAACATAAAAAGTGGTTTTCGTACGGCTTTTGATCATTTGCTGCCTCAACACAAGAACAGGTCATTTATAATAATTTTAATTTGACATAAATTTCCTTTTGAGACATCTTCTAAATCCTATCTTAAGCACAGAATAAATTCAATTTTCTAATAATTCATAAAAATTTTAATTCATTCAGACTTTTCATAAATTTTCTCAGCATTTGTCTAAAAAATAACAAAAGGTTAGACAGAAAATGAAATGCGAATTATCGATGGATTTTCCGCTAAATTAAGTTATTTAATAAAATTTTGTTCCAGATCATTTTATTTAAGAAGAAGAAGCGAAGTGTTGTTTCTATAGAAAGCTTTTATTCAATTAAAAATCTGGTGTAAATATAATCACATATTTTGGGGAAATTTTAAAATCTTTTCCTAACATTTAATGCATAAAAGAGTTTTCATAAGCGAAGAAAACATAAGAAAATGGTTTGAAAAGAATGAGTAAAGTATTTAATATTTGATAAACTAAAAATGTTACCTTTTTTTAATTAAAACTTCAAGTGATTTATGATTTTTTAAAAACTATACACTTTTGGAGAGAAAATAACTTCAAGAAAAACAAACGCAAAACAATTCTTTGACAAACTTTTCTCTTTAAGAGTTCACTTGATTTTGAAGAGATGAGCGCCGAAGGAATGGTATATAACTTGTGCCCAAAACGTGCCGTAATATTGAAACCAAATTTACAGAGAATAGAGAAAAGAACCGAAAAGAGGAGCGAAGAGAGAGATGAGAGGAAAGCCATACCAGAGAGCGAATGGGAAATGTCTTAAAGTTTGCGCCGAAGCGAATACAATACCATTTAATCCATTTATACAGATATTGAGAAAAAGCAAAACTATCGGTCCTTTTAACAAACGCTGTCATTCTTACAAATTTCTGAATTAATTTGATTTCAATTTAGAGCTAAATATAAAAATTTGAGTCAAAATCAATCCGTAGTAAGACTTAAGTCCTGAAAGTAATTGAAAGAAAAGGTAAAACTTATGAAATCTTCCGCTCTATTGATATGGAGATAAAAAAGAAGAGTTTAAGTCTTGAGATTCATTAAAAAAGAGAAATCTCTTCTCCGAAAAAGAAAACTTTACTTCTTATGGTTAAAAATCTTATTTCAAGAGATCCTAAAGTATTTTTCTGAAAATAAAAGCTAAAGAAAAATAGGATTGAATTAAAATATTGTTGTGATATAAGGGAGGGCTTAGTATTTGATGTTATTAAAAATAAATTGATCACTTAATGCAATTTATTTTGTAATACGAGCACAACAGACACTAAATTATAATCTTGTGAAGAATAAAAGTCGTGCTAAACATCAAATCGTGTAATTTTGGGCCAAAATTATGAAATAGTGAGCAAAATATAAGTGAAACTAAATTTTTGTGGCCGTCGTCTCTGAAAACTAAGTGGCGTTTGACTCACAATCGCTATTCTGTTGAGTCGATTGCAAATTGATTTCTCCTTTTTCTGGTGCTGTTTATTAGAGGAGTCAAATAGTGGATGGCTTTGGAGATGGCAAACAATTTGAATGGTGTGTCGGTTCCGCCGCTAATATGATATTCGTTGACTAATCTGTAATGCGATCACATATAGAGAGAGAACTCAATTACCAACGGATTGACTCCAAATAGCAATTTAAGCCCAAAGAAAGAGTTTTGACAATAAAATATTGTGAAAGAGCTTTAGTTTATATCAAATTCTAACGATAACACAAACATCAGATTTGCTAAACTTTTGCCAACTCCGGTACCACTTATTCCTCCTCTGATTTGTTCACACTTTGGCCCTGTTTTTCAAGTGCTGACGAAAAATATTTTCAAAGATAAGTTTAATACGATAGGAGTTCACTAATGCCATCCCAATGTTTCACATGAATTTTGATTCTTCTTTTTCATCTCACTCTTGAATCCTTTGGCTCAACACTTGAATGCTTAGCGAAAGGTCAGAATCTCTTGATATGAGCACAGAATACGTGGCCCTCAGATAAGAATTGTAATCATTGAATGCATTGAAACAAATGATGACTCGATTATCGCTTTTGATTCAACACTTGTATTGAATGAGTTGTGAATATATGTGAAAACAATTTGATTATAAATAAAATATTTTTTGTATCGAACATTTATGTTCACAAATCTCTGAATTTAAAAGTGTTTATTATTTTTTTGTCTGTTTCTACACTCTTATAGACAATTCTGGTGTGGAATCGATTTGAGAGCAATTCGCTGACAGAGTGAATGTCGAGAGTTATCTCCGGCCTTAAGTGCGCTCCACTTCTCGACTAAAATTCAAAGATAATCGAATCAAAACCATTATTATGGCTAAAAATTATTGATTTTGAATCATTCATTTCGTGTTAAACAATAGATTGAAAGCCTCTGATCTCACATAATATGGTTATGACATTAGAGCGTAGGATCACTTGATTTACATCACTTTCCAAGTGATTGGTTTTCATAATTTTTTTCATCAATTATTTACTGGAATTTCAGATGAATTCTTTGAATAGTTTTTAACAAAAATATTTCAAAATTTATTAATTATTCAGAAGAATTTGAGTCGCTTTTAGTCGAAAACAATTTCAGTTATTTTGTTAATTTGAAGATTGAGTTAAAATTATTGATAAATATTTTACTAATAAATATAGAAATCAGAAATTGTGTGACTTTTATGAAGAATTGTTTGAATATTGAATTGAATGAAAAATTTGAATCAAATAAGTCAACAAAAGAGCGAATATTCTTCAAAGAGACGTCAGTTCCACAACAGGAGAGATACAAAGAGAAGAGAACTCCTAATAATTTAAATTTTAAATACAGAGCTCCGGCACTACTCCAGAATTTATTACAAATGAATGAATAAGAGATATTCTTAAGCTATAAACTATAAACTTGTTCTATTCAGCGAAAAAAATGATATACCTTTCAGGAGTTAAAAGTTTTGATATGAGTCTGAAATTGTGAGTTCAAATCGGATTATTTTATGCACAGAAAGAGTAAAATCAGAGAAAAATGAAGAGAAGAGAAGCAAAAAATAATATTTAATATCAATGTCTAAAAGTTTAAAAACCTGTCACAAACACTATCAACAAATGTTTGTCTCAATGTATGACTGAAATAGTTTATCGCAAAAACTATCACAAATGCAAATAACTATTTTCGTTCACAAACTCATCTCTCTATCAGTTATTCAGATTTTAGTTTTTCTCGCACTGGTATCCCTTTTGATTATAATTCAAGTCAAGCTGACGCACATCACAGCGTGATATCCTATACACAGTCTGAGCCTCGGATGCCATCAACTCTTTTCAAATACAACTTTACTATCGTTTAATATTTTCATAATATCAGCGAAATATAGTTAAGCGAAAAATTGTTTGAATTGCAAATACATGCAAAAAGAGAAGTAGTTTTTTGCCGCAAATTTTTGATTATTAACTTATATCGCGAGTTATGATAACATTTATGCCTCTATTCAACAGTTTTTGTGATCATTGACTTCAACAGAATCTGAATTGAATTTTATTTCCAAAGAATTACCCAAAAAGACTAAACTGACACCAGTTTTATCTCATGAATTACCATTTGAAAGCATTTCTCAAAATATAATTGAATTTAAGGTTTGAGTGCAAAATCACCTCAACTTAAACCAGGTTTAATTTTCTCGGATCTCATTTCATTAATTAAGACAATAAGGTTTCAAAGGAATTAATTGATAAATCAAATTAAGAACTCGATTGAAATGTTTTTTCGATTCGTGAAAATCTCTGGCGATTTGTCATTCAATCCATTTTTGATTAATTAAACCTAATTTTGCTTAATATCAGAATTTTATGGACTGATCTCAAGATATTTTTAGAGACCATTAAACGAATTTCCAAAAAATGGTTGAATTGATTAGAATTTGAGTGGAATTTGTTTTGAGAAACATTTCGTTGAAGTTTAAGTTGAACTGAATTCTCGACAAAAAGCAGAGAATTGTAGAGAAGAAAAATATAATTGCATTTAGAAGTAGAGAAAAATAGATGTTATGAAGCGATTGAGTTATTGAACACTAAGAGAGCACAGGGAGGGAGAAGCGATGCACAAGAAAACTGTTGGAAGCAAACATCTGTTACCTTTAAGTTGGGATCCATTCAATTGGCTTCACTTTTCAACTCAATCACAACTACACTATCGCTCAACAATTGAACGCATACTTTGAATCGACTTTCGAAGAATCAAAACAAAAATTAAGAGTTAAATCCAATTCTCTTCCCTTTCATGTTCTCCAATATCTCATATTCTTTACTATGAGTTACATTTTTTTATACAATTGAGTAAATCTTCAAAAAATGTCTTCAATTGAGTTATATATTAGAATTGAAAATTCCCTTCAAATGCACTTTAGTTTAATTCAAAGAGCAATCAATTAATTTGTCGCAAAATATTCGTTTGAAGTCAAGAATAGGTTTTGTTTAAATCTAAGATTGATTTTGATTAATGTATTGCCGGTTGTGTTCAGAATTTTATGTGTTTTAGAGATCAAACGATTTTCAATATTTGGCAAAAAAAAGTCAACTGTTCTGCTAATACATCAAAATTTTGTTCTTGGAATCTGAATGAAACAAAGTCTTAGCTTTCAATTAGTTTTGTTTGGAGTGAAACCAAAAAATCAATGCATAAAATAGAGTCGAATAGTAATAACTCAAACAAATTACAGAAAAGTCTGTGAAAAACAGTTATGGCATTGGAGTAGAAATTCAATTATTATTTCCTTACGGATCAAGTTTTTAATGGCAACTCAAATGAGACGAAGAGAAAGTTGGATCAGATTTAAACTGAATGGCTGTGCAAAAGATGTATTGCATCTGATGTTGATTTGAGTTAACACTATATTCACAATTAATCATTAAAATTAATAAAAAAAACTTTTTACGATATATTCGGCTAAATATAAAGTGAGACCACATAAAGATATGGTTCAGATGTAGATAATAGTCGCAAAATATAAGTTTAGCCTCTTTTAGGCCTCTTTTATATCGCAGTTAATAATAGCAGAAGTGATGAATTGTATGCCATCCGAAACAATTGCTAACAATAATTCAAAACAATGACTGACTGACAAAAACAGTAGCTTTCGGTCAGTCGTTTGCTTTTGTTCTTCAACTGACCCAACATTAAGTGAATGACTTTGTCTTTAATGAATTCTTGCCATTGATTTCGGTTTTTATGCATTTAATGAAAAAACGAGTGAAAGAAAAACTCGACTCAAAGTTATAATTGAATTTTGAAAATATGTTCAATTAGTTCTTCGAAACTAATCTTAATATCAATGGCTGTGCTTTCGATAATTGAGAAGAATTTAGTTTAGCATAAAATCGAAATGAAATACAATATAAGACTTTCTATTAATTGAATTTGTTTTCTGATAACTCGTATTCTGTTTCTCTTCCAATCAAACCCAAAGTTATTCAGAGAACAGAATAAAGAATTTTTTTATGTTCGGATCATTTTGTGTTCAATGACTTTCTGTCATATATTTAATTCCATACCTTTTGTCGATATTTTTCAAGAAATCGAGTGAAGGACTGAACCTTTGGATTAAGAATTAAATTAAAATTAAATTAATAAATAATTTTATTCAAAATCCATTCTAAAGTTTTGTATATTAAAAATATAATACAAATAATACAACAAAAGAAAACTTTATATAAAATCAATAATAAATACAATGAAAGGAGCGATAGATATATGAAATCAAGAGATTATGCAAAAGTTTAGATCGATATTAGAAATACATTTCAGGCTTTCGTTGTTTTTCTGTCAAAAATGTCATTCATTTAAATTTCAATATAAAAGGATTTCTTTTATCAAAATTATAACAAAAATCTATTTTCAAAATTCAAATCTTTTATAAAACTATTTCTTATATTAGTTTTGTTCTGAAACTCAGGTATTGTTTAAGTTATGTCCAACACATTTGTCTGCGGTGTCGACCACTATCCCAGTCCTTATCAGAAACCGATAGGCATTCCGTTCGGCTTTTGAGGGCTGAATAACCCAATGAATCAAAACATTGAAACAATTTTTCGAATCCAATGAGTATTTTGTGGGACAAAAATAACTGAAGAACTCTTCCAAATATTTGCGGTGCGACTCGTCATGCAATATGTTTTCCGGTGTTCTCTTGAGGAACAGCTCTGCGTTTCTACCAAACAATTCGGCCATAATTTTGTTTCTTCGGTTGTCTTCGAGCGCCAAAAGGATCTGAAACACCAATAGAGAAGAGTTTTGTTTGCATTTAAAACAATTCAAAAGAAGTTTTTGATCTTTGGATGACTCGATAGTCGACCGTAAGTTCGGGTCTTCACCGAAGGCTTGTCTCAAACTTATGATTCGAAGACAATCAGAATTAGAGCAACAAATTGAGATAATATCCTCTCTTTCTTTAGACAAATAATTGATGACTCGAGCCTTCACTTTAAACAACTGACTATCGGCTCCTTCTTTCAGAATCTTATCGAATAAAACGGTTTTCTGGGGAACAACAACCTCCCGAACAGTGGGTAAATACATTCGTTTGCGTTTAGAGTTTTCGAGCATTTGTTTGAAATCAATTGAATTACAGCGAAGTTCGAACTCTTCGTCCATAAAAGTCTGTTCTTCGAGAGCCGATAATTGAATTTCTCTCAACACTTCATTTTGATGTTCGTCCAAATCAGTGGGAAGTGAAGGCGACGGAAAGTGATCAGCAGTTATGTTGTGCGACACGTTTACCGCTGACATCACTTTGTATTCTTCAACTCTGGTGCTAAACTTCTTGGCTTTGATTTAAAAATTGAAGAAATTAATGGAAATGTATTTAATATAATTCAATAGAAATACCTAAACATGAGTTCGGTTTCACATATCGAATACATTTCCCGAAATTATAGCCGGAGTTCAGAGAATAAGTATAACAGTCTTTGTTGTATCGGTCGGTCCTAATGTTTAGGTTAAACAGAACTATGAAATCAAATGGTTTCAGACTCTGGGCGTCATTCGAGTGCTGTTCATAGACTGTCACCAAAATCGAGAGTTGGTTCTCATTAATAATTCGGACCAATTCTTCTTCACTTTGGCTTAAATTCATATCAAAGGTCGAGACCTGATTTTTAAATGTCTTCAAAGCGGGACGAGTCGTGTCCCAGACTTCCAAATATGTTCGGTCTCGAGATGTGGTCACTCTTATGACCTGAACAGCCATTTCAGTGTATGTGCTATAAGACGAGGCCTTCTTTTCACTCAAACACTCGTTTTGGAGCAACTCATCTGAAAACCATTCCTCTAATTCTTGTTTTCGATTTGTGTCGAACTCTTCAAACGTTGGTTTAAGACTCGAATGAATCGGAGAAAAAGAATTCGAACTCTGGAAGCCTTCAAATACGACCACATCTTTAGGATCAATGCATATGATATCCATAGTGTTTGGCGCCAACAAAATGCGATGTATTCTCAGAATATCTCCGGGTTTTGAGGCCGGATAGTCCCGAAGAGTACTGTTTCCTGGCCTCAGATGAACGGTAAAAGTGTACGCCTTTTCATCTCTCAAGTGATATGTATTTTGTCGGAAGTCGCGATATCGAAGGATACCATAAATGTGACAAAAGGTCTTTCCGCTGACAGGCATTAAACTGTGGACTTCTAAAAGAGTCTTATATTCATGTCTTCGCTGTTTCTCACTATTCTTCTGAGGACTCAATTCAGTGCTTTCTTTGGTTTGAAGTACTCTTCGATTGTGACCAATATTTTTGTCCTCTTTTTGAACTTTTCGTCTATTCGTGTCTTCACTAATACATCGATTGTTGTGAGCTTTTGCTGAGCCTCTGGTAGTTCTGTGCGAAGTATTATCTGAGTTCTCATCACTGGAGTCATCAGATTCTTCACTCGAATTAAACTTCAATCTCTTCTTTGCCGGACTTCGAGAAAGTCTTTCGGTTTTATTTCTTTTGGTTTTAGTGCCGACTTTTTTCATAACTGGAGTCACTCTTTGATCAATAGATTCGTTGTCATCGATGGGTTGCATCCGATTGTCTTCAGATTCGTTGGATTCGATGTAAGTCTCTTCGCGAAGACTGACTAACATTTTGATGATTGGCTCCAATTCTGGTTTCACCAAAACTATGGACTCATAGAAGTCTTTAATGATGTGTCCGTTGCCTGAAAATAGTTAACCCAATCAACGATTGATTGAAAGCAAAGATGTCTTACATTTGAAGACCCGATCGGTGGGCATAAGACCCGTTTCAAAGCGATTCAATGTAAAGAGTTGTCCGACTTTGAGGGACGACTTCTTGAATGGAGTCTTTGCATAACAGCCATAGAAGACAAGCACTAAATAACGTTCAGTTGTCGTCGGAAGAGAACAATCTGTGGTCACAACAATTCTTTTAGACTTCGGGTCATTTTCGAGGCCATCGATAGGACAGTAGTGAACTATTTTTAGCTTAACTTTATTTTCGGTATACTTTTTGTCGGCTATCAACGACTCGGCACTAATTAACACCATTTTTGACCACAAATTAAACAAACATCAGATGAATGGTTCGTCTGATTAGCAGAAGATATAAATATTTACGAAATCACTAAACAATTAAAACGTTTGAAATATTTGATGAAATTTTGTATTGACTTCACTTACGTTTCTCTCTATAATGAGCGCCCCTTTGGGTTGAGTCACACTTTGCTTATGAATGAAATGTTTGTATTTTTCAGATGAGAAATGCATTTTTGGCACATTTTTGGCACATTTTTGGCGCACTTTTCTCGCAAATCAAAACTTTAAGCATTTCGTAGACTTTATTTCAAATAATACAAAATATTTCCAAATTATAAATAGGATTAAATTCAGATTTATTTTCAATAACTAATCCATAGATAACTGAAATAAAGTAAACAATAATTGAATATCAGATGAATTATTTACTTCGAAATAAAATTCGAGACTGACTGACTGACCATGGTCCTGCAGTATCTTTTACCCCAAAGAAAACTTGTATCACAATCTATACTTTCACTGAATTTTTAATTATCATTGACTGAGTGGTACCAAAACCTCGACATAATTAACAGGAAATAAACCGACTCTTCCATTAAGAGTGCCCTCAAACCAGTCGTTGTCTACTTTGTCATTGAGTTCGATGACTTCCCCCTCTTTTAGTGGTAATTCATTATCGTTTTCAGCAAAGAAGTCATATAAGGCCCGGCATTTCGCCCTATTATTAATGATAGGCTTTTGTGCGGATGAATTACGCCATTCATTTATATGGTTTTGACGATTGTGTTGATTACTAAAGAAATTAGTGGTACTCTTCATCCCTTTATTCAACTGTCCATTAAGTGTGATTAGACCGGAAACCCCTTTATACTGTTCGACGGTTGCAGTAGTTTTCTCGACTCCTGAAGACCACACTTTTTCGACAACTTCTGTCAAATTCGGTTCTTTTTTGGGTTCAGTTCTGCGTTTGATTCTTGCGGTCAAACTCTTGAAAATAGCGGCGCATTGGGTGTGATATTCACAGAGGGCTGACGAGAATGCGGCCAATTGTGAGACCTGTTGCTTATCATTATCGATGAGGTGTTGCATCGCCACTGTGGCCAACTTGAGTGACTCCGCATATTTGTCCTGGGCTAATTTAAGATCTGTTTCAAATACATTGACGCCTTTGAGTTTCTTCCGTTTCTTGCAGTCGTAGTCAAGACGTCTTCCCTGAAGTTTCTTTCTGTGATATAAACAGTCTTTGATGTCTCGCGACTGCAATCGAGTCAATGGTTCCAAGAATTTCTTTCTCACACTGTCTTCGAGTGAATACTTGATTTCAGTGGTTTCCTTGAGTGTGAGCCCCATCTCTATAAGACTTTGACCAAGATTCGATTCCTTTCCGAGTTGGTTGCCATATTTGATCATGGTCTCCCCCATATCATTTTCAGGGTGAGGATACTTCTCCTTTTTAGCGTTAATTTTTGAACTGAGAGCGGCTCTGGCTCTGAGGGCGGGGTTCGGGTAAAGCATATCCTTTGTCTTGACTATGAGTTCATCGACGACTTCATTTGTGAGATCAGTTTTTCTCTCCAATTCAAAGAACTGTTGGTCGGGTTTCGTGGGTTCCGCGCCTCCGATCTTTTCGCTGACGTATTGATTCGCTTTATTTAATTGTTTTTTAAAACCAGCGAAAGACATGTCATTCAACTATTTTGACGTCAATATCGATAACGTTTTGTTTATAACTATAATAACTTAGATTTACACTATTTTTCAATTGATATAATATTAGATAAATAGACGAATCTTGCAAAAATGCCAAAACACTTCTTATTCCAAATCAGTATTGATGAAGAAAACTTGAATTATACCCAGATGTTTGTTAGTATCAAATTTCGCTTCACTTTGCATTTAATAAGAGACCAATTTGTTGATTGAAGAGTAGTTCCTCTGAGGATCAAAATTAGAATTTTTCTAATCGAAGACTTTTATTAATAATTTGAAATATTCTTATAAACAATGAATCGGTAAAAGAATTGAATACTCGTGCAAAACATTTACTAATTAAATACTCATTCAAGTGGTTTCCTTCGACCACTTAAACTCACCACCACCACATTCAATTCTTGTTCAATTAAAAAACAGAGAAAAATAGCCTGGATACCAATAATAATTATTATAAATAGAAAAATAAAATTTAGCTAGACACAATTCCTCCAAGTTTAAATGCATACATAATAATTATGTTTGTAAACAATATTTCTGAAATGGATTTCCATTATTGGCATAACTAATTGGGAGCATAGCCTTGATATTTGTGAAAATGATAAAAAACGAGAAGTTTAACTAGTTTATTTTAGATTTCCTCAAACTTTCCTCTATTAGACTCTAATATCTCTCAGATGTCATTACTTGTTGAAGGCGTTTGTAATGAATTCACTCAAAAACAACGTAAAGGCAATGGAGAGGAGAGGTGTCAACAAATATATTCTGTTAAGCAATACAACGATATCTGAATATAAGGACATATAAGGGAGACATTAATAAGCTTTAAATTGTACGCTGTTTTTGAACTCTAATTATTTGTATTTTTGTTTTCAATCCCTTTAATGAGTCATTTAATAAACATTTAAATTAGTCAAACATTTATTAAGTAAAAATTGAAGTGAATTAGTTGAAGTCAAATTGTTCCAGACTATTTTCTCATCGATTCAACCATTGGATAACCCGAAACCTTGAAAGATGTTGACCAGAGATGTTGATATCAGTTCGTCTTCGGTCAAAGAATTTTTGCTCTCAAAACACGTCCACTATTTGCGTAAATATGCGGACAATAGTAACTCTTCTTACGAGCAATTGATGGTCGAGTACTTGAGAATGAGTGGCATTTATTGGACCACAACTGCTCTCCAACTTATGGACAGTGACTTCGATAATGGTTTGACTTTTAATGTCCACAAATCAATGCAATTAACAGTTCCTTTGATTTGAAAGCCGGCAGAGAAGATATCCTATCGATGATAAAGAACTGCGTCCACTCCAATGGCGGCATAAGTGCGGCCAAAGGTCACGACCCGCACCTCTTGTATACATTGAGCGCAATTCAAATAATGGTTTCCTATAATGCGTTGAATGAAAATATTATAAATATCGACAAAACCGTGGATTATATCGTTTCACTCCAAAGAAGTGACGGCTCTTTTGCCGGCGATTTTTGGGGCGAAATAGACGTCAGGTTTTCGTTCTGTGCGATCGCAAGTTTGGCACTTCTTAACCGATTAGATGCCATTGATTTGGATAAAGCCATTGACTTTGTGATGACCTGTTATAACACAATTGACGGCGGCTTCGGTTCCAGACCTGGCAGTGAATCGCACGCAGGACTCATATATTGCTGTTTAGGTCAGACTTTATTATGTTTTCTCATTATAACTCATTTTTATTATATTTAGGAAGTCTTTCAATCGCCGGACAATTGGAACGAATCGATGCCGACCTTCTCGGCTGGTGGTTAGCAGAGAGACAGTTGCCTTCCGGCGGACTTAACGGTAGACCCGAAAAGTTGCCGGACCTGTGCTATTCGTGGTGGGTATTGGCCTCACTCACAATCATAGGTCGACTTCATTGGATCGATAAACACAAGTTATTGCGTTTCATTCTGTGCTGTCAGGACGACGAAACCGGTGGTTTTAGTGACAGACCCGGCAATTTAGTTGACCCCTTCCACACACTGTTTGGAATCGCAGGTCTTTCCCTTTTAAGTCATGAATATAGCGCTGATCCAAACGAATTGAAAGAGAAAAATAGTGATTCAGATATCGATTTGAGCACTGAATGGGAAACCATATCACAAAATATTACACCAATTAATCCGGTCTTTTGTATGACACAAAATGTGATCAAAAGAACTAATCTTAAGCCACAATTCCTTTCCTTATAAATAATGTGATAATTGATTATAATATAAAAATTTAATTATTAAAAATCATTTATTTAAAAATCTCTGAAATTTGTTTTCACACAATTCATCTGTTTTTCCAAATCTGTGGAACTGACAGCGATTCCAACCATTATTACGAACGAAACACTTATAAAGAATACAGATATGAATTCCGCTTCGTTTCAATGCTTCAGAATTATTAGATTTGCAGAGAATTAACCCATTATATCAAACCTCTAACTGAATTAACCCATTGTTCCCATTATTCTTAACATTCAATTCATTTAGAACTTGAAATCAATAGTAAAATACTATTTCAAAGTGTTATCAGTTTTGTTAGAATCTGTTTTCAGAGAATTAGTGAATTAAAGAACTTTTAATGAAAACGAATATTTATTTTATAGAAAAGAAATCAATTATTTTTTAGATTAGTTTTAATCCATTTCTTGTATTTCTTGTCAACGGTTTTATACATCTTTGAAACCCATAAATGTGTGGACAGGTCTAACATTTTAGGTCTTTGTTTGACATTTGGTTCAAACATTTTGGACATTATCTCTTTGAGTGGAGCAGTCGGCGGTTCGAGCATATTATCACTAAAACTCCATTTCTTTTGTTTCATCAGTTCTATGGCTTTCGCTCGTTTCCTTTCAGAGTTCACTTCAAAGGGAGCGCAAGAGTTGAGTAGATAATAGAGAACTACTCCGAGAGACCAGACATCGGCCAAAAACGGGTCGTACGGGACTTTTACCAGTCGTTTGTTTGTCTTCTTCTCGAGTACTTCGGGCGCCATATAAGGAGGTGTTCCACAATATGTTGTTGACTCGAGAGGATTATCGCCGAGAGCTTCGGGAGACACGACTTTACTCAAACCGAAATCAGAGATCAAGACGTCGTCGTTAATATCGATCAAAATGTTCTGTAGTTTAAGATCTCTGTGGGCTATGCCTTTGCTGTGCATATATATGAGGGCCGACAGCATCTGAGAAAACCATACTTTTGATAACTTTTCGTCAAAGGGTCCCTCTCTTCTTAGGAAAGACAAAAGATCGCCCTTTTCTGCAAATTTCATGACAATGTGAAGACTGAACTCTTGGTGTTCTACTACTATGAAGTGACTCATGAGTTGAATCAAATGCGGATGTCTTAGGGTTTCGAGAATAAAGAGTTCACTCTTCGCCGCTTTGATGGCTCTCCTCCGCTTTCTGTGAGACCTGTCGTCATAGTCTTCGGGAAGTCGACAGACTTTGATAGCCATTGGGACACCACTGGCGATGTGTTTGCCTTTAAACACCTGTCCTGAAGCGCCGTAACCTATCTCTTGGCCCTGAGTGAAGCCCAAGTATTCCATCAGGTCTTTCACTGACTTGAAGTTGTTGTTAGGAATGGTATAAAAGTCAGTCATTTCTCTGGTCTTCATTAACATCGGATTAGTTGCTGTCGTTGTCTTAAATGTCAACCCTTTGGAGACTTCTTCCAATTGTTTGATTGTTTTCGCCTTTTCTTTCATATTATCCTTTTTGACATATTTAGGTCGACAGCAAAGACCACAACAACCGCAACAAAACAAATAGTATAGAAATGATCCCATTCTTCAGATAATTGTCTCACAAATGTTTAGTCAAACACTTCTATAAATTCGTTAAATAAATCGATTCAATAATTGATTCAAATTTCAGATAATTTGGAATAATTTCGCGTTAATTGAGTTAATTGTTATAAATTTTGCTAAAAATATCATTAAAACTAAGTTTTATTTATTGAATAAAAATTAATAACTTATTAAATGAGTGTTAGTCCGGTGCTAAGAGTCTGGACTCCAGACTCGCCTCTGACCACAAGTTTGGCAAAAGTTATTCTAATCGTAGAAATCGATTCCATCCTTCTCTTCATTTTCATCTCCAAGTATAGGAATACCATTTCTATTGGAGGAAAGGGGCCATTCCTGTTGTACCAATAATCTGTTGTGCTTATCACTAGTTTGAACAAGATAATATTCGTGACTTACAATTAGTTTGTGGCCAACCATTGAATGTGTGTCCAAATTAGAATATCATATACGACCAAGATTAGAGTTAAGTAATTAGTGAACTCTCCCTTAACATTGTGTTTACATTTCATAGCATTAAATTCACGATAAAAACAAAATTTTTAATTTAATTCAATTTAATTTATATTAACATTAGTTTAATTTTAATCAGAAGTGGTTGGAGTCTGATATCAATAATAATCAACAAAATGGTAAGAGATCTCAAGACATGAATGCCTACAATAAGACAATTGAAGGGCTAAGAAGTGAAATGCTTTTCATTTTGTGCCACTTTTTCAATGCCTTTGAAATCAATGTTTTGATTGCATTTGTGGTCACAATTGACACACAATTGACTCACAATTAATGGTATTTTGTTTTGATTTTAAGCACAAATCGCAAAAAACGAACGAAAAGGCAAAACTTCGTCAATTTGTTTCACTGACCAACTGTTCCGAGAAAATTGCGTTAAACTGTTTGTCACAAAATGAGTGGCGATTAGACGTCGCTATCGACGCCTTCTTCAACAATCCTGAGATCTATACCAAGATTACCGATAGGAAGAAGTTAGAGAACTGGTTCTACAAATACGCTCAAACCGGAGACAAAATACTGAGCGACGGATGCATTCAACTCTTAACAGATCTCAATCTTCAGCCGACGGACAGGAAAGTGTTGATTTTGGCCCAAAAATGTAGGGCTCAGACTCAGTGCGAGTTCACTAAACAGGAGTTCATTACCGGAATGTCTGAAATGAGCTGCGACTCCAATCAAGGCCTATACCAACGGCTTATAGAGTATGACAACGAAGTGTCGCACGATATCAACAAATTGCGAGAACTCTATTTGTTTACCTGGGGTTACGGTAAGGCACACCCCGACGCCAAGACCATGGAGTGGGAGATAGCCGTCGAGTACTGGAATATACTGTTGAGCCAACTGGTCAGCCCTCAAATGCTTCAGCTATGGATTCAGTTCGTCCGAGAGATAGGAAAAGCGGTGACTAAAGACACCTGGAACCTTTTCCTTGAGTTTGTTACCAGTATAGACTCAGCGCTAAGTAACTACGACTTTGACGGTGCCTGGCCCACCATGATTGACGACTTTGTCCTCTGGGCCAGAGATAGACTCAAACAACACAATCATTTGATGTGACGCCTCTTCGGCACATCTTTTCAGGAAATTAGATATTTTTCTCCTCTTTTTTGTAAAATTGTTTCCATTTTTTATTTGTTTAAAAATCAAATCTCAAAACCATTTAAAATATAATTTTTCTCCGAATAGGAAATAATTATTTAAATTATTTGTAATTATTATTCAATAATAATAATAATTAAAAGAATAATTAATTAATATTTTGTCAAATCTAATGTCAATTGTCATCAAAGAAAAAGGTTATGAAACAGAGGTTTCAATAAAATTAAAGATTAAAGACTCGATTAAAAGAGTTGTCAATTGAATGAAATGTCGATAGAGATTGTTTTAATCATTGATGCGGAGGAGGGTCTATACCAGGGTTCCCCGAGCTCTTCGGCTCAGGGGGAGGGGTATTAGGGGGGTGTCCTAAGCTTTTTTCCAAAATTTTTTTAGTGGGGTATAGGGGAGGGTATATTTTGCACCTAAAAACCAGTTTTTCGGCCTCCGACGGCCATTTTGTCGGCTTCGTCGACAAAATTTCAGGGGGTATTCCGGGCTATACCCCCCTCGAGGAACCATGGTCTATACCCCCTTCCCCAAGTCGAGACCCGTCGGTATCATTGTCTTAAAAATTAGTCAGAATTATTGTTAAGAAGCAACTCTCGATTTTGGGGGCAGTCTATACCAGGACTCGAATAACGCCGAGTCTGAAACTCTTGCGTTTCAATAGTTGTGTTTAACGCCAACATTAGGCCAAAGATATTGAATTTTGTAAACAATCAAATGTTTTTACCGACTGTTGGAGAGAAGACTACAAAAGCCTCAAATCGTTTACTTATAGATTCACTATCTTTTGAATCTATACTTTCGTTTGGACTAAACTTTTTGCATAATAATTGTATAAAACATTTTGTGAATTTCAGGCTTACATTGTATTCATTGAATTGTTTGTAATTTTATTAAATAACAATTAATAGTAACCAAAAATGAAGAGACATTTTGTTGCAATTGTCTCAACATTTTGACGATTAATTCAATTCTATTCTCTTTCATAAATTGTTTCAAAAAACATTTCATGCATTGAGTTATAGACAAAAAGTTAAATAAAAACAAAATGTTTTAAAAATAAGATTATCCTTACATTTGAAACAAGCAATAAAACAGAAGCCAATAATTTTGCGAATAAATTCTCAATAATTACAGTAATAATCAATGTTTTGGACTAAACCTAAAGAATTGGTCGTAAAAATTCAAATAACTTTTTCTAACTTAATATTCAGCGTTAGAGTTGAAGCGGAGCTCAGAATAAAGAAAAATATTTTATTTGCTGGAAAGACATGAGTTATGTATTTTCATCTGATTATTAGCTTATTGTTTGTTATCAGTTCTGCCGAAGTCTGGGAACACTGAATGTGAAAAGTAATAACTATTTGCCTGACTCTTAACAATTTGTTCTAGCTAAATTGGTTACAACTTCTCAATTTTGTTTCATTTTAAACTTGTTTAGACAGGAATGCAGACAAAACCATAATATTCTAGAATAATGAGTAAAGTATAGGACCTATAGCTGAATATTTGAAGTTAGCTTCCAAACCAATATTCAAATCTCTTTCTATACATTTGTACAATATTTGTATAAATAAACTATAATGAAAGGGGAGGTTCCCGTTGAGGTTCATCTAGCCAACTTAACTAGTAAATAGCTAAATTTATTTACCTTCATTTTCACTTGAAAATAAGGACTATATATTTTATTTTTACTAGAGCGAGGTATACGCTATTGTGAATTTTGTAAGGCACATGGATGTTTAGAAGAAAATAAGCCAGGTAATTTTAGTTTAATTGAAGAATCTCTACTATATTTGAAAATTGTATTTCTAATATGGTTTTAGGTCACAAAAGAAAGTGTAAATTTCAAAATGAAGAACTCAACTCAGCAGAACATAAGATTAAGGAATGCGAGTTGTGCTGGCTCCTCAAAATAAGGAGCAAGATCAATTCTGAAATACAGGCTAATAGACGAAAATATGAGGATTTTATGAAGAACCCTATCTTTATGCCGCACAGAGATTTTCAGATTCCGAAAATTGGCAAGGCTAAAGAAAAACAATGTAATCCTCATACAATTTTGTTTAATTATGGCCAAGAGCCCTTAGAATTTCCTATAAATATCTCTGTTCATCATAAAACCCAACTTGACAAATTTTTTAAGAAACATTTTAAGGGAGAAATCAGAATCAAAACAAATGAGAATCAACCATGTTTAGACATGTTTGATTCGCCCAATTGGGGTAAATAATGTATTTTCTGTTTTTCTTATTCATATTTGGCTATTCTTTAGCTATTTATTGAAATTACCTTAATCAATTAAAAGTTCATTCAATTCTAATGCTTTCAAATTTTTATATCAATAAAATCCCTCAAAATTTGTAAACATTTTTGAAACGAAAACTATTGAAAAATAAATGATTTGAGAAATCTTTGAATCAGTCCTTCAATTGTCTAACGAAGAGATGTCTCTCCAAACCGATGACTTCGAGCTATTTGTCAATGATCTCAATTACGACTATTTATTGGCGTTAAGTCTTCAGTCATTAGAAGAAGAGTTCAATTCAGTGGAAAATAAAAACAGAAATTCGGTTGAAAGTGATTACGAATTAGCCCTCAGTTTGGTAGAGGTTACCTTTACGGTATTTTGAAATCCCGCATACCGGTGATAGCCCCGACCCTCCTGACCTCAGATATGG
>JAQGBD010000205.1:0-40848 GCA_034698165.1 Punctoribates punctum | reverse complement strand
TGATGTCTTTGATTGGTTGGCATTTGAAAGGGAATGTGTTGTTTGCGTTCATCTGATTGGTCGCCAATAGGGCGACAAATGAATAATCGGATTATTTAAATGAAAATAAAATTTTAAAAAACTTTTCAATCCATACATAAGAGTATTCTTTTTCATTCACATAAATATTAGTAAATTTTTAGAATTTCAGAGCCATCGGCGCTTATGAGAAGAGGAGAGGGCTTATGAAAGGGTTGTTTAAAATTCTAAAGAGTTCAGCCCATCATAAGTTGAGGGACACAAGAGTTGACGATATTTTAATATTGAAAATAATGTTAACCATAAGATGGAAAATTGATTTATTGCTTTTCCATTTTGGGCTAGGTCCAACCATTTAATTGGAATGTACGCCAGGCTTACCTCAAATAATTCTCTAAATTGTGGGGAAAATCATAATTTCAACCAAAAAACGTTTCCGAAGACTTATAAGAAAGTTATGAGTGCTTTGAATAAGTGATTGAGTTGTGGTGTTGTGATGTCTGCCAACATATTTCAGTCCCACTCTTCGCCATACAATTTTGAGAGAACTGTTTCCCCGACTTTAGTCTCCCACATGGGAAACAGTGGGCGCCCACATTCATCACATGGCTCACAACCGGCACATATTGTGCACTCATATTCACCCATCAAAATGAACGGAAACATATCGTCGCGAACTATAAACCAATCGCCAAACAAATCCAATCCGAATATGAGTCTCAGCTATAACTCAAAGCACCCATTAGTGGACATTTCGAGAACCATAATAAACCCTCAAACTAGTCCTCAGTTAAACGGGTCCCGAGTGGACAGACTTTCTCCAAAAGCCAGTGCTTCGAACGACAATTCAAACAGTGATTGCATTGTCGGTGACTATGGTCTCAACGAAATGTTAGCCTCTTTGGCACTGATGTGTCTCTTATCGCTTTTGATGGCATTTTTAGCGCTATTCTTCCTCCAAAGAACATGTCCTATAAGTGGTCTCACTTCAGATGATCCAAATCATGACATCAATTCCAAAGTCAATAGAAATATAAACCAAATGAAAATCGTTTCCAACACTAAAGAATACGTTCGTGTATTTCAAATATCAGTTTCATTGAGCACTTTAACCATATCTCTGGACTTGTGCTGTCTTTTTGTTTGTTGCATTCAATTCCTGTCAGCCGTCAAATTATTGAAAACACAATTTGGCCGAAAAAGGTATACCTCTTCCCTATAGTTGTCTCCTCTTTGTCTTATTTATTTGAAGTGCTTTCCAATCAATTGACATAAATTAAACTTAAACTTGAAATTCGGAAACTGATTAGTGATGAAGACATCATATGTTTAGTAAAATTCAAAAATAATTTAAGAGATTAAATGGTATCAACTTTTATACGGAACCATTTTCTTCAGAAAAAGAGCCCTCAAAACAGAATTCATAACTAATATAAGTTTTAGACTTAAAAAAAATGGTTGAAAACTAACTCTAGAATTATTCGATTTTACCCTAAAAATTGTGTTTTTCAAGTAAATGATCTCATTATTCAAATATTCGGAGTAATTCAGAAGTTTTAAAATTAATTTATTTTCTGTTCAGAACATTTGAATTTCTGAAAAAGACTTCACACATAAGAGTGGCAGCGATTGGAGCCTTTCTCATCTCAATACCAATTTTTTTCACGGGTTAGTTAACAATATATAGCGATTATCGAATGGGTTTATCAAAATTTCGGCGTTTGATCAAAGTTTGATAAACCCATTCAATAAACGCGATATACATATACAGTATATATTCTTGGTGAATTCGATAAATTGAAAAAACTGCTCTTAATTTAGGCGTAATTTTATTCACTTTTGTGAACTTCGATGAAGTGCCGGCGATGGCCACGAGTGTCATCATAGGAATTGGGATTATCTTTTGTGGAATAGCATCCGTGCAAACTGTCTACTTATGGCAGGTATAGTATAAATCCCTAATTGAATCTCAAATATATTTATTTTAAATTTATTGAAATGCCTTTTAGTGGGAAAAAACAAAAGCGAGTCGAGACGTCTCTGAAAGTCGTTTAATTCGGTTAAGAGATTCGGGTTATTTGCCAACTATTGAATTGTCGACTTTGGTCTAAATCATTGATTTTATATAATTGAATAAATTGCACTTTCATTGCATTCATTGTATAAACTCCGGTACAAAATGTTATTAATTTAAATATATATATATTTAGTCAAAAAGATGTATAAATGGTATAAATGTTTAATATTTTAAATAAATTCATTATTGAAGTGAAAGTCAATCCATTGATCAGTTAATAAAACAGAGAGAGAAAATGACCTGGAAAACTATATTGTCTAGATTACCTAAACTATAGAATATGAGGTGATTTTAGCGATTAATTTATTGTGACTTTAATTTATAGTTCAATGAAATAAGACATCGTTTGATATGAAACACTTGTTCAGAGATTTCACACCAATTATTAAAACCCAAATCTTAACAATTTTTGAAATCGTCTTTCATTGAGAACTTCCTGAGCTTAGAGTGAAGACCAAGTTTAGTGGTTTTATTCTTAATAAGGGGTAAAAATATTTTGATATCATTGAAAGGTTAAGACTTTAATGTTATTTGTGATTAAATGTGAGGCAAATCTCAAAATCAAAGTCCAATTGACTCTAATTTAATAATAAATTCAATAATTTTATGAATCGAAATAAAAATATTTAATTAGCGATAAATTATTTCTTATTTTTAAGTCGTTTAAGTTTGGCCTTTAATTTCTTGACCTGTCGTCCGCCCATCCATTGAGGATAATGTCCGAACTGATCCCTCAATGTCTTTGAATTTCGAATCAAGTCTTTGTTTGTCTCCATTTTTTCGACTCCCACTTCATTGGTCTTCTTTACATCTTTTGTTTGGTCCGAAACTAAAATTAAAACAATTGTTAAAAAAGTGATTAACTCTTGAGTAGAGATATTTTGTCAGATATTTGTCTTTTCGTAACTTAAAGCCAAAACAATTGTAATTACCTTTGAATTTCTTGACTTCAAGAAAGTCGGTCTTTGTTTCGACCATTTCTTTCAATTTTTTGAGTTCTTTGTCTCCATATCTGACTCTTTTGATTGCTTTCATTTTTCTCTTCCATTTACTTCTTAGACTTTTAGCCATTATTTAAATTAAATTAAAATTAAATCAGAAAATGAGTTCAAAATAAATGTTTACTCCAAACAAACGTTTCACGTGTTTTGGTTGCAAAATGTTTGCCGTCAACTGAGTCGCCATCTCTTTGACTCCACTTCTAAACTAATTTAATGTTGCATGCTCATCTTAGCTCATCTGACTCCTCATTTTAAATTAATATTTTAATTGTTTAATATTGAATGTAATTGAATTGATATACGACTTATATAAGTCATAATATGAGACAATTTTGTTTAACAATCTCTAAAGACTTAACATTAAAATATTGTGAAATACTTTCATATCTATTATCTATAATTTATTCAATAGATTTTCATTAATAACTTTAAATTGAAATTATATACGAAAAGAACAGCAGATAAAGGAAAGAAAAGAAATAAGCATGATAAATTTCTAAAATGTGTGCCAGTTCAATCACATACAAACGTTATCCAATTCCTGAATTTATCATTTTATTGACAATATTATGAAACTTATTGAATGGTTTTGTTATCCGATTCCCAGTGAATTGTTTTCCATTTTAAAGATTTTGGTTAACCTTTCAGTTCTTTAGTGTCTATTATCAGGTCATTAGTTAAGTCCAATTCAATTGGTTTCCAGAAAAAGGTGTTTTATCTAAAAATAAACATCTATTTCACTAAATCTATGAACCCTTTTGTTTCCAAAATTCAATTAAAATAAATCAATATTCAAATTCAAGAAATGGATAAATACTTCATAAAAATGTAAAACAATATTAAGATTTGAAAGTGAATAAAAATGATGTTGCTCGTTTTAAACAGGATCTAGCTATCTATGGCGTGTGAATTGATCAAGCTAGATAAAAGTGACTGAGAACTGAGACAGACCGAGAAATGGGTTCCAAAATTCATTGGGTTTGTTAAAGAATGGCTCACAAAATGGGAGAGCCCTGAGAGGCCTGTCTGTGGTGTGGAGAGTGTGGAGAGTGTGCGCCAGTAGTCGACTCGAGTACTCACTCTTACTATCCATAGAGTGAACAAAATATCTTTCTTTCTGCTCAGAATTGGTCCCCATTTTGTGTGAAGTTTAGTTTTTATGGATTTGTGATCCGATAATAATCATTGTTTGTCTCAAGTCTTGTGATTTAGGACCAAATCAGAGCTGATTTACAGTTATATTCAATGCAATGATTGGCTGATAATTAGGTATTAATGTTATGAATGGAGAGCCCATTGTTTTCACAAAAGATTGTCTTTTATATGGTTTTCAATTATAAAGCAAAGAGTCAGTGATTCACAAGTGAGACAAATGACTTCTTCAAGTGGTCTCCTAGTGATAGGTGGCCACAAAGAACATCAATGAAAGAGAGTACCACCAGTAAGGATGGCCACCGGAATCGGGTGGCTGTAGACCACACCAAGAATAGCACTTCTCATACAAACATTAAATCGATTGAAACCCCAAACAAAGGTCAACAGCCGTTAGTTAGCGCTCCAAACAGTCCACAACATTCCTCTTCAGCCACTTCTGCGACTCTTTCGTCGTCATTGACTTCCAATTTCTGCCCACAGAACAGATCGCAAAAAATAGCCTCTCCGGCCAAAAGTGATAATAACCAGTTAACTCAGGTTAACACCAAAGCCAACCCTTCCTCCACATCCCATAGTTCGAGCACTTCATCCAATCCAAGCGCTACTAATTTTGATGACGATTACAACGAATGGGAACTCGGAATCGGTGACCTTATCATCGATTTGGACGCAGATATAGAGCGTCAGACCAACGATAAGAACCAAAACAATTGCGTGAATATTATCAGTGATAACAAGAATAAAGTCATTAAAGCCATCTCTGCTTCTGTCGAACAATCATCTGATTCCACAGAATCGAGTCAAACAGAACAGCTCTCTGTGAACAATACAAACACCACTTCTTTGACAGCGATGTCTAACTCTAAGTCGACTCGAATGGGAGCGACCAGCGGTGCCGCAGCCAATTCTGGCGCCTCAACGGTGTCGGGCCATCACCACCACCACCACCATCATCATCACCATCACCACCACTCAAGCGGTTCATCGACCAACTCTTCGTCTTCTGCGACATCATCTCCGAGTGGGTCAACGCCTACAGTGGGCTCAGGTGTCGAACATTCGGCAACAGTTGAAAAGGGACTTAAAATGAAGATAAAGCGAAAGAACATCGGAGGGAAGGCTTGTGAAGCCAAACATGAGATCGTCTCCTCTGATATAAGCGCTACAAAGTATGTGTCGCCCAGAGATCACAACTCTGGTAACTCTTCAGTCAACTCAAGCAGTGTTTCATTCGGTGCTCATAATCAGGGCATAAGTTCCGCCAATTCCGGCACTTCTTCTGTGATTTCGTCTTCGATCACATCGGACTCCAAGTCATCGAAACATTCAAATAAAGGAAAGGGTGGAAGTCATAAGGATAAGAGGGATAAGAATCGGGATAAGGATAAACTGGTCGGTGCTAACAGTTGTGTTTCTGGAATATCGAGTGGAAACACTTGCAGTTCTTCGAGCAATAAAACCAATCCATTGAACACAAAACTGTCGAACACTTCCACTCCAAGTGTTTCTTCAAATGAAGTCAACGGTTTGTCTCTCAATTGTAAGACGAATGTTGAGTCACCGATCAGATCGAGTCAGTCGTCGAGTGGGGCCTCAAACTCGAGCTCCTCTTCGGTTAATGGCAGCCCTCAAATCTGCCGAATGGCGTCTTCAGGCGTCACTCCCATGTCTTCTAACACATTAACGTTGAAGTACTCGTCGGCGTCTCTCAACCCAACTGTGATTTTAAGGACTGACGAACTGACCAAAAACATCCCGAACCCCAACAAAAAAATCAAACTCGAAAACAAAGTAAGAATTTCTCTATTTATCGAAACTATACTCAGCACTGGTTTTGCCCATTGTTTTCATAATCGATTTCATTTCATTTAATTAAAAAAACTTAATTCAGTTTTCGATTACGTTTATAAACATAAAGTCATTAATATTTCAAATTTTTCAAAAAAATAATTTTGGATAAAAATGGATTAAGTTTAGCATTGATTTGAATATTCCTAACATTTATACTGAAATTAATTGAATGAAAAACAAATCTAATTTGATGTCAGACACGAGTAAATGAGTTGCCCTAACATTTAGGAAAGTCCTGGGGCCAAACCTCAGACTTTGGACACTCCTATCTTCTTAAGAATAAGAATAATGTGTAAAACTATGTTTGCGAACTGCACTCTGTGTCGTTTCAGTCATACTAATGACAACCTCAGAAACGGTCCAATTTTCAATGTTTCGCAAAATTATTTTAAATTCATTTTCTTTTTTTTATTTCTTTTCATTTGATCTGAAGTTAATTGAATTTGAAAACAATTTTTCAGAGCGAAGAAAGTATTTCTGCGACCAGAGATACGGCCACTTCGACCAGCGTTGGGACGATCACAGAACCCGACTGTTTGGGTCCGTGTGAACCGGGAACCAGCGTTACTTTGGAAGGCATTGTATGGCAAGAAACTGAAGGAGGTATTCAAAAATTTCATTTGAACTTCACTTTGAACCAGGCCTGGCCAAGGGGGTATAGCCAGGAATACCCCCTGAGGCCGAAAATTTGGAAAATATTCCCTCCCCCAATGGCCGCCGGAGGCGAAAATTTGGCATTTTAGGTGCAAGTTATACCCTCCCCTTTACCCCCTAAAAAGCTTAGGACACCCCCTAATACCCCCCCTGAGCCGAAGAGTTTGGCGAAGTCTGCTTTAAACTTATGTCAATTTGTGTTATATTTTATGCTATATTTGTGTCAATTGATTGAAATTATTTATCAAAAATAGGAGTATTAGTGGTGAACGTGACCTGGAGGGGAAAGACATACGTCGGAACGTTACTGGACTGTACCAAACATGATTGGGCGCCGCCCAGGTTTTGTGAGTCACCCACCAGTGATATAGAATCCAAAAATAATAAGAACAGTAGAGGAAAGCGATCGCGCGGTTCAAACAATACGGAGACCGCAGTCGACAATAGAATAGTTCAGAGCAAACTTCGCAACGGAAAGGGTAGGCGGACGGCCAACTCTGGCTTCACTGTACCCGCCAGCCCTGCAAAGAGTGACTCCAGTGCTCCCTCTTCTTCCAAAAGAAAGGGGAGACCCTCTGATTTAGAACTGAGTCCAATCAGTGATTCCTCTAATAATGGAAACAATAATATTAAAGGAAACAAAAGAAATAGATCTCAAACTCGTAATACTCCGGTGTTGAGTGAGTCGAACACACCTGTGGCTCAGCCCTCATCGCCAGTGCTTATTGAATGTCCGGAACCGAACTGCAACAAAAAATATAAGCATATCAATGGTCTTAAGTATCACCAGACACACGCCCACTGCAACGACTCCAACAATGTCTCCACTGATGTCAACACCAAAGACAACGCATCTGATAACGAGGACAATAATCTCGATACCAATAGTCTGCCCTCAAGTCCTACTAATAAGATTGAGGACCTGTCACTCGAACTCAACGACAAATTGAACTCCACTTTGAAGTCAAGTGCTGTCGAAACAAACGAAGCGAATAAAAGTGAACCGAATATCACTTCTGATCAAAACTCAGACAAAACTCGATTTTCTGTTAAACCTGTGATCTCACAGTCGTTACCGAATAGTGTGACCACCAGTTCGAGCAATAGTGGGAATTGTATCACTTCTATCAGCAGCAGCTCTACCTCAGAAACTAATGATTGTTCCCTTGCGAACAGTGCCAATACATTCCTAGTCGCGAACCAACCATATCTCGTCGATCAGAACAATTCTGATCAATCGAATCCAAAAGTCGATCCTTTGAACGACAATAAAATCAAAGGTTCCGCCGCAGGACTAGCAGTGAATGTTAAGCCATTGGCAGCTCTACCACCAATTGTTTCGGTGACAACAAATTCGAAACCTCTGCAAACCAAACCTTCTTCGGGCGAATCCGAAGTCATTTCCATTGATGGCATCAAAAAGGAAAAGTCAAAGCACAAGAAAAAGAGCAAGGACAAAGATAAGGATAGGGAGAGAGACAAAGATAAAGACAAAGAGAAAAAGAGCAGCTCTTCATCGGCTCTGAATTCCAATAGTTCTATGGTTTTAGACTCAAAATTCTCGACACAATCTTTAGAGTTGAGCAAAATTGAGAGCGAAAGGAGTGATATTCCTTCGCTTAACTCCAATGAAATGTTTTCGAGCGTTGATTTAATTAATGCTCCCAAAGGACGTCCCCTCGCTTTGGATAATATGAACGCATTTAAAAGTCTAAATTCTCCCAACAGTTCACTGATTTGTGTGGATCCCGATCTCACAGACAATAAGATATCTTCTGTAAGCGAAACATCGATAGAGAATGTCCGAAGTCCTGCGTATTCTGACATTTCTGATGCAAATGACACGACTCCTGCCATCGAAACCGATGACATGGAAACTATCGACAAACCGGAAGAGAGCATAACTGCAGAGAATGCAAACTCGGATATCACGAGTCAGAGTTCACCCAATTTTCGTCTCTACCCATACTTCAATCAATCACAATATTTGGTACCCGTCGGCGCCCCCAATGACTCCCAGCGCTCCTCTACTGACAACAAAAGTGAAACCGAGTTCTCTCATTCATTGAGTTCAAAGCGGCCGCGCCTTAACTCAGACCAAAGCGACAAAAACAGATCTGAAGAACCGGCGCCTAATATGAAAACCATTTCAGACTCGGCTCCTCTGCCATCGGGTACTCCTCCGGAGAATCCCCATGAATTTGGTGCCGTCAATTCCTATCCCTATCCATTCTCTTATATGCAACGATATCCGGGATATCCGATGGACCCGACATATCACATGCACTTATTAGCCACTGATCCTCACTATAAGGAACAGTGCGAAAGATATTTAGAACAGGAAAGACTTCTTAAGGATCAGACGGATACTAAGGATCGTCTGACAAGTGCTGAGTCAAGCAAAACACTTTCCCCGATGATTAACAAATCAAATGAGTCGACAGCCAAACAGTCTTCGAGTAAATCCCAAAATATGAGACCGTCTTCTTTGCCACCAAAAAGTGATATTCCTTTTGATTCTAATCCGATGGCAACGAATATAAAAGAAAAGCTGAACGAAAACCGACAAATTCTCAAAGAAAATATTGAACTCAAGACTCAAATGGATGCCAACAAAAGCCGACAAAACAGTGTTTCCTCCTCTCCTTTCGACCCAATGTTCAAAGAGAGGCAAAGAGAAGATCAGACGAAACGGTATTTTATGGACTCATTGATTGAACATCAGTCCAAACCTGAGTTAGACATACATTCGAGTGCAGTGATAGGTCCGCCGCCTCTTCTGAAGGATGGCATCAATCGAACAAAGAGTGAAACGACAAAGAGTTCGTTCTCAAGTCATAAGCACTCGTCCTCTCCATCACTCTCTAGTCCCAAACCAAAAGACAATTCGAAAAAAGACAAATCCATTGAAGAAAAAGACGACAAAAGCAAAATCAAACTCAAGGAAGAGGGCGTTAAGCCTACGATGGAGACCACTGGACCGCCCCCTCCTCCTACTAATGGTTATTACTTCAACCCATCGTATTTAGCGCCGCATTTCTCGCCTTTCGATCACTCCCACCCAATGTTCAGAGCGGGTTCTATGAGTCCTGTGATGATGGGTAACCCCTATTCGAGTCAATATCTTCCTCCTCAGTTGCGTTACCACATGTCTCCAGTCGCACCACCCAGTCCCATTGGGTCAATGGACATACCTGGAACGCCCTCTTTGTCTGCGCCTCACCCTCCAAGTGAACCGTTAGCTCCGAAAATACATTCGAGTGCTCCGAACCCGAAAAATATTGATTTATTACATCCCGTCTCACACTTTGGTTCGCATAAAATTCATGAACTCCAAGAGAGAGCTTTAATATCCCCGACGGGCGCCCCCACCGGTCCGCATCATTTACCTCCTCCACCTAAAACCGGAGTCAGCACAAGTATGCCGGCACCGGCCGTTAAATCTTTGGGTTCAGTGGTGTCGGATCACTCAAACATTTCGAGTCCTGTAAAAGAAGAGCTGACGGATGGAAAGACATCGTCAGATCGTCAGCGATCACCCCCTCCTCAAAGACATCTTCACACTCATCATCACACTCACGTGGGAGTGGGTTATCCCATATATGATCCCTATAGCGGTCAGTATATGTTTAATGATTGCATGCGATCCTCATTTGTATTCTTATTCCCAAACTTTACTTTTTGAGTGATTGTGAAGTCCTCTTAGGAGTGGTTGAGTTGAGTTAATACGTATTTATTATCACATTTAGTGCCACCAAATTGGAAACAAACACAAAATCAAAGCCATCTCTCGTATAGGATTATGGTATGACTCATGAGTTGATAAACAGACAGATTTACAACAAATTAGTTATCCGACTAATAGTCGTATTCACCAATATTTTAGTCCATTCCTTTGACTTATTTTCAATTGATTTGTTGAGTTCCTGGGTCAGTTACAGTTAGTTATCTATATGATTGCAGTTGAAAGTGAGGAGAATTGCCAATTGAGTAGTTCCTCAATATTTGGTTAATATAAGGCTTCACAAACAGTTCAGACATTTAATCAATTGTTGAGAAAATATAATTTAATACAATTTAATATGTTTTTAATTAATTGAATAATTCTTTTCGTTTACAGCAATGATTGTAAGCCATTCGGCGGCGACAGCAGTTCCGATGCATCCGTTTGTTCCCAAATAATAGTTTTTTGGCAATTATTTTGAATTTTTATTATATTTATTATTTAATCGATTTATTATTTGAATCTTATTTACAAAATAGGTTTTTGTCTCACAATTATTGTTCACAACTTTAAACTCATTTAAATCATTGCTTTATATAATATTCAAAGCGTTTTATTTATTCATTTTTAAGACTTTTGATGTATTGACTGAACGAACGGCACAACGATATTAACGCGACTTTACATTGATTTTGGTGTTGAGTGATATTAATGTAATTAAAACTAATATAACAATACTTTTAACCTTATTTTTGATAACAAAACTATGATTCACTTCCAACTGACTGATAGTTGAGTTATGTTTTGACTGAAAGCCAATATTTTTGTCCCAAAACAGGAGTCGAGTGGTTTTGAGCGGTTTTTTGTGCCTCTCTTTCGACTTCTTATTATTATTACAATTATTGCACTTTTTTAGTAAATTATTTCTCAGATTTGAATTACATTCGAATGACTGCCGACTGTTAGGACTTCTTGTCTTCGATTATCACTTTTTTAGTGCCATTTCTTATGAAACGTCAGAAAAGAAAATCGTTTTAATAATTGATTTTCATTCCGATTGATTGGAATTACTTTTGACGAGAAATTTGTAAATAATTGCAATTTTCATTTCAAATTCAAATTCCAGACCTGAGCTTTTGGGACACCATTTGTCTCATTCAATGTATTTATAATAACATAAAAATAGATCCCAAAAGTGATAATTCAATCGATTTTTTGATTAATTGCGAGAATAGTCATAACGTGAATTAGATAATAATTTAAACGAGATGAGCAAGCTCCTTTGTTTCTCTCTAATTATAGCAACTATTCCTAGGCTGGGACTCCGCTCCGACTATAATCCTAACTTTGTTCATCGGTATCCTTTGAGTTGTGGTTTCCTCTTAGGCTGTTGTCGAGGCTGAGCTTAGGGTCGAAATATGTTAGAATGTGATTGACTTGAAGTCGGATCAGAGATCACATCACAACTGAGAGCTCAGGACTGAAATTCGATTCAATGTTTATTTGAATTGTAAATAAAGTCATTGTTTCTGACGATTGTTTGTATTTAATAACCATTTCTGTAATTAAATCGATTGAATGTAATATAACTGTAATTTATATTTAAACCAATCATTTCGATTGCTATTCAATTATCACTAAATCAAAGTCTACTTAAGATGTCTACAAATGGTTTAGTCATCAAAACAGAAACAATTATCTAATGAACGGTTCACCACTTCTTTGGGATTCGAATTATTCGCACCAAAACATTAGCCGATTCTTAAGACTAACCATTTCTCTGAACATCTTTTGTATACTTATTTTGTGGTAAACTCTGATGAATATAACGATATTATTATTATTGAAAATAATCAACAAATTGAAGACTTAGTTATAATGGAATTTGGATTCAATTGAGTAATACTTAGGTTTTTAACACTTTTTAATTGTAATTTCGAGTTTTAAAAGCTTTTAAAGGGAAATAAAAATTGATTTTAAAATTATTAAAACTTTTATTATTCATACAATTCATTGATCGCTAAGATTTCAAATCAAATGACATATAAGTTATATGATATAAGTGATGTGAACCCCTCTCACCGGTTCTCCCCTCCCCTGTGAATCCAATTGTCTTTTGGAGACTAAATATTAGAAATGATTTGTTTTCAGTTTAGATAAGATAAGGGCTGCTCTCAAATCAATGGATTCAAGTACTGTGCCTTAAATCGGGAGCAGACCATAATCAGCCCATAATCACAAAACCCAATATCACGAAACACGAAAAACAAAATCACGAAACACTAATTCTGGAAAACCTATATTACAAAATTTAAAATTATCAAGAATTTATTTTAGTTAAAGTCAAGTTCGGTTAATTAAGTTTAGGTTAGTTTAAGTTAGTTTAGGATAGTTTTAAGAATTTTATTTTCAGATTTCAGGGTTTCGTGATTAGGGAGTACTCCCCTTACGAGTACTCCCCTTAAATCTGATCGGATTATGAATTAAAACATAATTTGCAACAAATGATTGGTTTATTGATTACATCAATTGATTTCTTCTCTTATTTAAATAATCAATAAATTGTTGAATGAGTTTAATGATTATCTTAAGCTGTTTTTTGGACATCCCTGGAGTCGATAGCAAGAAGTCAGTCATTGTTACTAAAAGTCGCAGTAAATGAATAAAACCGTAAACTTTTGTGGCTTCGAAGGGTTGGTCCGAACGGTGTTGAAGTTGTTGTCGTTTTAATTGTTGTCTCTCTTCGTCGTTATAAAAAAGATAATTGTTTTCAATGAGAGCATTGAAATAGATTTCTAACGAACTCTTGAACTCAATTAGAATTTGGTTTTCATTTTCTGTGACTTCACTTGAATTGGGATTTGAAATAAGAAACGATATATTAGTTAACGTGAATTCGTCGATGATTTGCCACACATTGGATCGAACCGGTAGTTCGTAAAGGGATTGATTGACTCCACACCGGACATAGTCCTCATCCAAAATAGATTTCAATTCATTTGTTAGACAATAGAGAGGAGTTTGAGAGTCAGGTTCTTCACAAGGGTTGGACTCAGACATTGTGTTGCACTCATTGCTGACACTCGTCCTGACACTGGTTCTGCTCATCAAAGAGTTGTAATCATCCAAGTCATCTGAAAATGGCGAACGTCTGTCCAACTCATCCTGAGTGAGCTCTTCATCGAATTCATAAGTGCTTTGATTGTTGGCCACAACTTCAGTCTCCTCTTCGTTGTCATCATTTGCTGTTTGACTACTATTTGATGCCGTGTTTACCGAACTGACAACAATTTCCTTAATAATTGCGGGAATTTTATTGAGTTTCAGTTTTTTGCCCTTCAGACCAATGGCTGCCTTTTCAGCCAAAGATCTCTGAAGACCTCTATTCTGAGGATTGTCTTTAACGATATCACATTCCTTAACGATTCGATCCCACGAAGAGTTCCAACCATAGAAGTGTACCAAATATTGGGGACATTTCCTCCCATTTGGATCTTTTCCGACACAACACTCAAGTATTTTACTCTCGTATAAGACTTTGGCCTTTTTGGGGTCCGGTTCGTAGCTGTTCCACAATTCAAACAATTATTAAGATTTTAGGATAATTTCGTTCTCAATACAAACCACAAGACTTTTTCATTTTCTGCGAAATTGAATTTTATTTTTCGCGTCGAAACCATTTCTGTTCACAAAATTACCGAAATTGAGCTCAAAATCAAAACCCAAACAAATAGACGTCAAAAATGAAAACAACGTTTGGATTAAGACTGAGTTCATTGACTCCTATTGAGCGCCAAATTCGGTCTAAACTCTCAAAACACAAGTTTTGCGTTAATTTTTCAAAATTTGAGTCATTATATGATCTGTTCTTTCATTTATTGATGACTTGTAGAGCGAAACATCTTTTTAAATATTTCCAATGATGTGATAAATGGAAAATCAATTGACAATGCTTAATTATTAGAAATATGCAAGATAAGTTATTAAAAGATAACTTTTATATTATTTTGATATTCTTTTAGTCAAACTTTTGAAAGCAAGAGATTTAAAGCTTCAATGAATACTAAATCTTAGATAAACTTAAATTATAACAAATGATAACAAAATTTTAAAAATAATTAACGAATTGCCATAAATTGAAAATAATTAAAAGAAATGAAGGGTTGAGTGCTTTTCGAGGATTAGTGGGACTATTAGTTGAGTTAATCGACGATAACGTGATTTGTGTGAAGACTGAGAGAGGACTCGATTTATGTCAAGGATTGCATTCAATTGCATTCAATTCCAGTTTATTATGTCTTTAATTAAATGCCTTTAAAACTAAGAAATTTTATAATTAATCGTTTCTCAAAACACTAATACATTTCCTAATGGTTTAAAAGCTCTATATCTTTGAGAACTACTCTTAGACTAAATTAGTCTCAAATTTATTTAAGAAGCGATGCGTCGAAGAAATTGAAACAAAAATGGATTTAAACGGCAATAAATGTGAGGACATCGACGACAACTCGAGTGACGCGAATCTACCAAATGTTCGGTCACTTAAACTCTTTTTCCAGAACCAAAAGCAACCCATCATTGGTTTCAAGGCTTCGACCGACACTCGTCTCGAGTCCTCTTCCACTCATTCCAACGAATCTAAAGATCTGTCTTCAGATTTGTCCGAAAATATTGCGATGAATCGGAGCACTCGACTGATCCCAAGACCTCCGAAAGCCATTCAAAGCTGTGACATAAAAGTGTCGCCATTTCTCAAATCACTGGTCAGTAATCAATGCGAGCGAACCGTTGATTCGATGCCTTCCGTACCTCCCGTTCCAAAGCCTCGAAAAAGTTTACAGAAGTATAAAAGTATTGAATATTCTGATCAAAAGTCGATTTTTGACGCCAAAGCCAACCAAAGACCGACCGATGAGATGAAAATCATAGGGAATACAGAAATGCGGACAAACTCTTTGATTGATTCGCTGACCAAAGAATTCAAAGAATTGAATTCAATGGAATGCAGTGACAGAACCTCTTCGCACAACTCGTGGCCACAAACCCAACAAATAAATGATTGCCAAATATTGAGCCCAAAGGGACTGCCATCCAATGAAACAGTTATTCAAAATTTTGTTCCAAACATTGATTCTATGGCCGGAAAACAAAACAGCAATAAATCAAAAAAGCCGTTCAAAGCATTCCTCAAACGAAGCAATAAATTACTGTCTATTCGCCGATTAAGTGCTCAGAATAGCGAAAAACAGCGAACAAAGAAATGTGAGTCAATTGACTCAAATTACAATCAAATGAAACCCGTGAAACCAACTCGAAAGCCACCGGAACCCCCAAAACTGAATTTTCGACCCCCGGCTCCTTTGCCACCACCGGAGCCGAGCGAAGATTACTATGAGGACACTTTGTCTTCGAATACAGAGATCGACAATCGTGTGATGAATGGTTACGAACTATACAATGATTCAGAGGAATGCGAACGAATATATTGCAGTCTCGACAACGAAGACGACGACCAAAACGATTCCGATATATATGAAGGCATTGATGACTACGACGACGGCCGCACTCATAGATCAGATAATACATACATTTGTGACAACTATTATGAGGACAATACCATTGATGACTTCAGTGATTGCGATGGCGAAGGCATTTATGAAGTACTGCCCTTTGAAAGAGATAGCGATAGCATTATCTCCAACGGATCCACCATTTCTTTGGACGACAATCATTTGGAGGCCAAATGTGAAGCCATTACTAAAGAATTGGTGAAAAGCGATCAAAAATTAGATACTTTTGATAGAAAACGAAATCTCAAAGCAATTAAACTGAAGAAAAAGTTTAATCTCAACGGAAATGAGATTCCGGTTAACGCAGGGATTGTTAAGGAAGACACTAAAGGCAGTCGTTATGACCTCTATGTCCGCAAAGGAGAGACAGTCCTTATCTTAAGAATGGAAGGAAACCCTCCGGGAAAGTGGTTGGCAAAGAATGAGAGGTCGAAAGTGGGTTTTGTCGACTTAGACAACATCTCATTCGACGCCGAATCTGTGAAATGCATAATCAGAACACTGGCCTCACAGGAGTCACCCCAATAATCAATACTTTCGGGAAATTTGTGGACTAATCGACTATTTTTTGTAAATTTATCCAAATTTTATATTCAATGTTAAATCAAAGTATTATTTAATTGTTTATTATTTTTGCAATTTTTGTTTCAAATGATATCTTTTGTTATTTTAATTATTTATTTGAATTTTAATAACTTTTAAAATAAAATCGTTTGGAATTTATTCGAATAAATGGAAGAATTAAAGTCGAGAAGAGCTTCAAATGTTTAATAGTTGTGAGAAATGGTCCCAAAAATTAATAAATAACTTTATATGAGAATAAAATTAACTTAAATTCATAGAAATTCACTTAATATTCAATTTTCTTATTTTCTTTAAATCGGAGTAAAATATAAAAGCAAAGGACAAACAATATATGGGACGACTCCTCAGGAGTCGGTGCATATATTCCGATATCGATTTCTAATGAAAGGCAATTCTTTCGACAATTTCTGAATTTTGTATTAATTTAAGAAAAATTAAAAGTTATAGAAAAGGCGTTATTTGAGGAAAGCGGAGAAGACGGCCCACATTAGTTCACAAGCGCCCGACTTTTGACTCTCGGCCTCCATATCCAGATCCAGGAGTTCCCGAACTCTCTTCATCGCCACTTCATAGTCGTCATCAGATAGTGGGGCGAAAGCATTCTCCAAGACGTCAGAAGAATGGGCCAAAAGTATTAATGACAACAAACGCTTATCCATTCGGTGCGGATCATTGACCCATTTGGAAAGGACTGAGTCCTGAACTTTTTTAATTAGTTTGCTTTTAGATCCGCTGTCAACTAAGGGATGGGTTGTCATATCAAAGAGAAGAAAGTTTTGCTTTTCTGTCGTCAGAACTCCCTTTTCGACTAAATTCTTGGCCAGTCTTTCCCTAACGTTCTTCAACTGATAGCGAAGTTTGAGAGGATTCCAAGTCTCGCCTAAAAACCAAAATTAATTAGAGATCAACTAAAAGCCTTTTGAGGGCTTCTCAGGGCTTCTCACCGCTCAGGTAATCGATCCAATTCTGAAGTGTTTCGGGCGGTTCTGTTTCTTTGATGTGTTTGAGGGCTTCGTCGAGTAATACGTCTCCCGTCGGGGAACTGTTTTTTAGCAATACTTTCCTCAAAAGAAGAGACCGTCTTCTGAGACCAACTCTTTCCAAATGAACTCTTCCCCGAAGTGCTAACTCTATTAGAATACAACCTCTGAGTCCGGTTGAGATGCAGTCGTTCCAGAAGGAGGTATATCCCTATCCGTATATTCAGTTAATGAGTGAACAATAAATTCAAATCAAATACTTCTTTGTCTTTGAGGCCCAAAAGGAGGACTTCTTCCATAAGCGTAAGTCTCGTCTCTTTAGAGTCATTGTCTTCATCACAATTGAATTCATTATAACTGGTCTTTGGGTCAGAATCTGAGACACAATCGGAGATATTATTGCAATGATTGGTCTTATCGTTGGCCGAACTGTTGCTGACTATTCTTCGCTGAACCAAACCCTCGGAACGACTCATTTCTTGAAGAACTGAAAATCTTTGTCTTCTGAATCCAATGAATAATTGAATGAAAGTTGAGTTAAATTATTAATACTTTAGTTAAACGAAAGAGAAATCAAATAATTATTTAGTATTTAAAGAGTCAGACATTTAAAGTGTTGTCAAAACAGAGAAAAGTCTATCACTTAATGGCTTTTGATATCAAAATCAAATCCAATTATTATTATTTTCACAAAATATTAATCAAAACATTTGTTTAAAATATTTGAAATAAATTCAAATTAAATGAAAACAGAGTTCAAAACAAATGGATATCAGTTTCCAATCAATTGATTAATCGGTGAATAAAATGTATGTTTGATTGCAATCAACTCTTAGCCAACAGTTGAGAGCCGTTTAACGCCATAACTATAATATTAAATACAATTATTGTAACAAATATTTCATTATTTTTAGAGATTATAAATCATTTTTTAATATCCAATGAATGCGTATTTTTATTACAACCAAACATTTGGACTCTTTTATGAATTACTGGAAGTCTGTTCACAAATCTGTTCTCATTTAACACAAATCCACTCAAACCTCTCTATTCATACATATCTCTAAAAAAATATCTTTTAATTCGTTTATTTAATTATTCTGTTTTCAGTTCCAAGAAATGAAAGGAAGATAGGGATCAACTCAATCAATGTTTTTTATTTTCTGTTATTAGAAATCAGACATAAGTTTGAAAAAAAATATTTTTTCAGATTTGTTTTTGTTTTAATTTTAATCAAAAAATTGATTCCAAACATTTCATAGGAATAAAATGATTTGGACAGAAGCAAAAAAAGTTCTTGGACATTTATATTATTTGTAAAATTTTAAACCATATAAGAGAGAAATTCCCAATTTTAAGACCAAAAGTAAGCCATAAATTCATAAAACAATAAATTATTGGCAATAAGTTGAGAGTAATGAGTGTTAAGTGTATTAAAGGATGACTTCATTGAAAAGTGAAAATAATTTCTAAGTTTTATTCGTTAAATACAAATAAAACCATTTTCGATGTCTTCCCAAAGTTTGTCCGAAGAATCAAAATTAAGTCTTCGGTCGAAGGGTTCGGTTTTTGAATGTGATGTCTGTCACCGAGTTTTCTGCCGAAAGGTATCTCTTATTGAACACAAATATATTCATTCAAATCGATATCCATTTGAATGTGAAATCTGTGGCAAAAGATTTCGTCAAAATTCAAATTTTTTGAAACATCAAAAACTTCACCGAAAGACTGATCACAAATATAGCTGTGATTTGTGTGGAAAGGGATTCGTCACTCAGTCTTATTTGAAGTCTCACTTATTATCACACAATTCATCGAAGAACTGTTTGTGTGACAAATGTGGCCACACTTTCAAACACAGGTCTGATCTGAGCCGACACTTGAAAATACACGACAATCAAAGACAATATAAATGTGATGTCTGTCTCTTCGGCTTCAATGATAGGTCAGCCCTAAGAAGGCACAGAATGAAAACACATTCTAAAAAGAGTGGCGACTGTGACCAGAGTCCACTCAAAGCCAACCAAACATTGAAAGACAACTCAAATAAAGGCAATGATTTGAATGATTCGGATTACTTCAACTCAATAATGGATTACATAAATATCTGTCGCATTCTTCCGGTTCCTCTTCCGAACCATATATTTGAGAAACTGATTGAACTCCAGAAAGAGATTGGTTTGCATTTGGGGGTCGACTCTAAGTGTGAGAAAAAGATGTTTTCTGTTCTTAGGGCCGGACTTCACGACTTGAATGCAGTTATTTGGGAAGACTTGCGCTTTAAATATAAAATTCTTAATTAATTTATTCTTTAAATTAATTAAAATTTCATTTAATATAATTTTGTCAATAATTTAATATTCTTTTAAAAATTATTTCGTAATTAATTTATTTTATAAAATGACAAAAGTTTTTGCTTTCAATTAATAATTAAATTAAATAACAATTTAATGATATAATGAGGAAAATGTGATGACGTGAACAGAGATTCAAAAAACTGATCCGTAAAAGAGTTTAAAGCGATTCCAATCGTCAGATAAGTCCTCACTTCAGTCTATTCAGACTTTTTGGTTCTTTTGGTTTGTTTTCAATAGATTTGTGGAAAATACAGTTCAGGTCTGATCGTGAATCAGAGCCAAACACTGGGCTATTGTTCGCGACTCATCCCTTCCATCAGACATACATAACTCACATAAATATTGTTCGAAACACTCGAGTGTTCTGTAAAACAAAACCATTTTTAGTAAAAATCGTTTCAAACAAAACCAGTGATTAAACCTTTTGACAAAATTTGAGTGAACTGTCAAATTGCGAAGAATAAGAGCACAGGTCAGTCGAATACTGACAGTTAAAGGCGTCAATTCAGTGATTGGTGGCAAAGTCGGCGCTTCCTATAAATAAGTTTAAAAAAAGTTAATGTGAGCCAAGATTAGAGTGATTAATGAGATGTCTGACCACATAATTAGTTGCATGTCTTTTGATGGCGAGAAGTGCTGCGTTGTGTGCGTAACCCGGATGTGCCGGCGGTTGTGGTAAAGTGATTGCTGTGGAGCCGACTGCAGACAACTGTTGTTTGCGGATAATCTCTTGTTTTAAAACATTTGGATTGCAGTGAAAGTCCTTTTTTCAAATAAATTCAATTAATTTAAAGCGATTTTAAATAATTTTTACACAATTTTTACCAATAAATGAGTCAAAAGAGAGAATTTAGGTCTTTTTGATAGACATCCCGGACCCGTGCCTTCCTGTCCACCCCAAAGACAAGTCATTATATTAGGGAATGTGGAGGGCATTATGTGGTAGTTGTGGACGTGGAGGAAGACTTCAGAGGCGCGACTGAATGTTCTGCAAATCATTTAAATTAATAAAAATATGATTTGGATTACGGGATCTGACATAAGATGACTTCCCAACAAATACTTACTTTTTGCAGTCATTCCATTGACACTCAAAACCGGAATTGACTGAAGAATCGTTTTCTTTGTTGGTATTTATGTTATTATTAAAAATGGTTTTCATATTATTTGAAGAGATTGTTGTGATAGTCGGGGCCGCTGTCGCCGTCAGAGACGGTGCCGGTGTTGGGATCAATGATGAAGGCGTTGTACTCACAGCCGACGCTTTGGTTAATACTTGTTGTGAACTATTTGTCGAACTATTTATTGGAATAGAATTTGAATCCGAATTCTCTGAAATATGATTTGAAAGTGAATTGTGTGTCGCGACGGCACCGGAAGGGCTCGTATTGAGAACAGAGTTGATCTTCAATTTTTTGTTTGATTCAATACTCTCTGAACTTTCATTCGGTCTTTTGGCTAAAAGTCGTGTCGCGTCGTCCACTGCTTTCTTGATGTCCTTAAATGAGGACAAATCACTCGATGGGATGCAATTGATTTCATTAACCGAATGATTGGTCACAGAAGACAGACCCGTATTACATGGGTTTCCATTGTTGACTGCATTCACATTATTAGTCGTAGTATTAATAGAATTAACGTTATTTACAACACTATTAGGCGAGTGGTCGGGTGTTCCGATGTCACCGTTGAGTGTAGGAGTGGTACTTATTTTTGGTGTCGACTGTTTGTTGACAATCGTATGATTACTTGTTGTCGTTGTTGTGACTGTAATACTATTGACAGTAGTGTTGGTCACAAATGCTGATGAGGTTTGAAGACATGCCTTCAGTGATGTGTTGTTTTGCGTCTGAAGTTGGGTACAGACGGGACTCAATTGGGTTTGTTGTAGACATTGAGACGTTTGGTTGAGTTGTTGCGTCTGAAGAGCCGGCAAACTCTTGATGGCGAGCGGAGACTTTGTCGTCAGAATATACATTTTGGGTGTTTGAGAGCCCACCAGAGTTGTGCCGGAAGTGGACATTCCTGTCATCTGATTGTTGAGGACAGTAGTCGTTGAGAACTCAGGAAGTTTTCCCTTATCTAACAATACGTTCAAAAGAGGAGATGACTTGACATTACTTCTTAGGGGCGGAACAGAGTTGACAGTACTGTTCGAATTGGACAGAACTGTCTTCAAGAATAGATCAGAAGTATTGCTCGAAACAACAGTAGCCGTGTTATTAACGCCCAGACTATTGGCAGCACTGAATGTCACAGTAGTTAAAGGCGAGGAAGTGGTTGTGATTCCGTTGATATTCGGAGGGTTAAGCCTTTGTTGGGTCAGCATAGAGGCCGGTAGTATGAGTCGCACAGGAGTGCCACTTGTAGTCAGACTAGAGCCCGACTGCTGCTGACCGGGAGATGTGATTATAGTCCGCACCAAAAGAAACTGTTGTTGCGGTTGAACTGTTTGTCCGGAAAGGGTTGCATTTGAAGAGATTATTGTGTTGTTTGGCGTCAAACTAATAGTACTGACGGAAGGCGTTATTGTTATTGCAGACGGAAGTTGTGCCGAATTATTGCCAATCGATTCCCCATTTGTTTCACTGATTCCAGAGTTTGTATTCACAGCCGTTGTATTGTTTGTCGGCAGAGATTTGGTCACTGGAGTGACTTTAGCCGACGTATTATTAGTTGACTTCGTCGGTGTCACAGTAGGACTGTTGCTGCCACTGGTTGTCCCGCAAATGGTCACTGTATTTGTGGCAGCGCTCGAAGTGTTGGTCGACGTCGTAATCGTTGCATTACTTCTCGACTTATTTGCCAAAAGACTCTTAATTAGTGTCGAAGTATTGGTCGTTGGAATTGACAGAGAACTAGAAGACAGAGTCAAACAAGTAGTCGAAGTGTTTGCGGTGCTGTTCGTCACTGGATTAGTAGTCGTACTGCAATTAGTACCCGTAGTGACAGGAGTAGGCGATCCGTTACTCTTTGGAGGAGCACTCAGATGTGCTTTAAGGATAGGTGACATCATCTGTGCGGCCGGTATTCCATTTGATTTATTTTGCACTGTTTTGGCGACAATTCCTTCGATAGTGGTTTGATTGTTAGTCAGACTACTGGAGGGAAAACACCTCTTAATAAGTTGAGAGAAGGGTTGCGCTGCCATAACATTGCGTCGCGAACTCCGACAGCACTGCTTCACATAATCTGCGTAAACATCTGATGCTTTCAGAGATTGATTATCATTGAGGTTAACGTTTGGTTCATATGTTGTTCGCAACCAATTCATTGCAAACGTTTCGTTGTCTAAACTATTGCTCTGAGAGCTTGTATTCTGACCGCTGGTCACCACTGAAACAGTTTGACTACTATTAGCCTCACTTTGATTACGGGGCCGATCGTCGATGACTCGCATTTTCTTAAGGGCTGAAGTAGTGAAGTGTTGGGACGCCTCACAATTCAGAAGAGTTAACAACATTTCTGAATACAAACAAAATTCAATCAAATTTTGGTCAAAATTTCAAAACTATTGAAACTCACTTATCAGGTGTTTGTTGTCCTCTTTAACTAACAGATGAGGTCTTTGTTGAGAAAGAGATAAACAGAACTCAAGAATGGCTAACAATAGAGGGATGTCGTACTGACAGGTCATCAAATGGGTTATTCGCACGAAAACCTTCAATTAGAATGAAAAATAAGTTTTATTCAAAATTACAATCAATTAGACGACTGTTCCGTTGAAATCAGTTTATAAATTGCTCGATAAGTATAATCTAATCATTTGGTATACCTCTTGTTTTCAAATATAACACAAATGTCTCACACATTTGATTTATTACAGTAAAGACAGCATTGAATTGATTAATCAATTAAAGTAAGGATAACCAGGACAACCCTATTTTCCCTTTCATTAGAATTCTTCTAAAAAAGTTAAGGAAAACCTTTTATAAGTATATAAACAATGAAAGCAAGTGTTGTAAGTGCTATAAGTTATTCAAGACTTAACATTGAAGGTAATGAAGAGAATGTATTCACTATCGCTTGAAATATAGGTACGAAACTGTTTTTATTAGTGGAGGAGATTGTCAGCCAATCTCATTAAGTCTGTCCATTGCGTCGACTATTTTTGTTTAGATCTGAAACCACTGTAAGAATGCGATTCACAAAGTTATCTGATTTTTGAACACTGAATGCTAAGAGACTTTTGAAGTGAAAGTTATATATCAGTTGATTGACTCAATTGAGAGCAATAGATGTGGAGCACAGTTAGGTGAAGCCGACTCACACTGACATTGACTGAGGAGTCGCTCCATAGTTCGCGTTCTATGCCCTCGAAAAACACGATTTGGGTTCGAAAGATAATTTTCAAAACAGATTTACGGCGCGAATACTCTATGAGTGACAGAAGTCTCGCCTCTAGTCTTACGCATCGCTTGTAATCAAACCAAATATTTATATAAAAATCTTTTCAATAAAATATTGGAATTAATTTTTCGCTTAAATACTGTTTTAAATGCATTAATATTTTGCGACAAATAAACAAAATGAAGAAATACCTCATATTCTCGAAGCTGTGTCTCTAAAAAACAGTTCATTTCTTCATTGATGGTCGAGAAGAGTCGGGCGACTACTTCGAGGCAACGACTCGTCCAATGGATATCATTGCTGGTCATCGCGATATCGACGCACCGCCGATGAAGGTTCTGTTGTATCACTTTATAGTCGGTGTCGTCAGTTATGACAGCAGTAGTCGGAGCGATGTTTGAGATAATATCAAAAGCAATATAATTGAATTTTTGTGAACAAGAGTCCGACAAAAGCAATAAAAACTTCATAAGACGAGGAGAGGCGACGCAACCACTGGCGAGGCTCTCATCACTGTCCAAGTCATAAGTGAACGACAGATTTCTTATAATATTAGCGATCAATCGAATCCGTTCCTCAATTTTACGAAAGTCCTCATCTGGTAGTAACTCAAAGTGAGGAACTGGCGAACTAAACACTAAGTCCAGCACCTGTTCATCAGAACAGCACTGATACCAAAACTTTTGATAACAATTGCATGGATTTTGTTCTTCGTCTCCAAAAATATCTGAGTTGTCGACATCGAGCGGTTTGGGAACCGAATCACTTTTTTTGTCACAAAGACAACAGTAATTCTGAGAGCACTCCAACAGTAAATCAACGAATTTGTAGTCAGAAGTCCAGTCGAATCGGTTCGAGTTTATGAGTATTGTCGACACTTTCAGTGCAAAGTCCAACTCATTGGGTAAACCACTTAAAAGGGAACAAAACAATTTGTTGAGTGGATTATTACGCGTTTCGGTGGCCACAGTTGTGGCCACATTTTGCGGGTATTGATATGAAAATAACGGCACTGAAAACGAAGAGTTCACAGAATTCAACGAATGGTTGTGATTGTGGTTATGGTTATGACTCGAACTGAACGAAAAATTGCTGAAAATTTTTGAATCAAAAAATTAATTTACATCTCATTGGCGTCGACTAAAATTTTATACCTTTCCTCTTCGTCCTCATCCAAGAGGTCATTACCGAAGTTAGTGCTGAACACTTTCTCATAGGGGAGTAGATATCGAGCGTAGACCTGTCGCAAAGCCACCGATATATTTGCGCCGACCACTGATGTTCTGTTCGTCGAGAGTCAGGTTTAAAATGTTGTCTCAAATGAAGAGATTTACTCACTTAAAGAGTTTGCAATAGATTTCGTCCCAAAGATTCAATTGATTTACTTTAAAACTTCCGCCGCTTTCGATGACATAAGAGTAGAGTTGATTCAAATCAACGACTTTTCCATTGATTCGAGCGATGAATTGTTGCGGTTGAGGACTGTGTTCGGGAATACTTAGGTTAGTATTGTGTCAGACAACTGAACACAAGATTAAATCACTTACTTATTATGTCCTTTATTTCGGTAAAACTGAACCAAATCGTTGATGAATTGCTCGCTCTTTGAGCCCATCATCAACTGTGATGAGCCAATTTCAAGACAATTATTGAATAATTTGGGACACAATTGCCATCAAATGACAACATTTATTAAATTTTAACCGATTTCCGGTCAAATGTTTGACCACTCACTCGATTTCATCGAAATATTATATTTTCTGAAAATAAATCTCCGAATTAGAGCCCAATTATTGGTAAATAATATCAATGAAATCAATTGCAAGAGTTTAACACTTTTCGGCAAAAGAATAATTTGCGCCGAAATTCTGTTTATTGGATCCAATTGTTGGCAATTGTGTTAAAGTGTCCGACAGTTGTCTCCAAGAGTATGGAAAGGTTGGAAAGTGAGGTCAAAGAAGTGATGACTTACTTGCATTAGTTTAATCATTGGTGAGATAATTGTCGGCCGACGGCTCCTAACAGTTAATACTGATTGCAATTTAATGATTGAGAACCGATCGAGTCTTTCAATGGATTGAACTCATTATTAGTTGGATTTGATTAAAAGTCATTATAAATAAAAGAAGAGTTAAATGAATTAAAAGTAATAGTGGTTTGTATTCAGATTAGCGCCTCTTTTCAGCTGACGTTTTGATATTGATATGGATGTTGTGGTCTTCTGTTGAAGCAGTGGTCTGTTGTGGTCTCTGTTGTGGTATCTCTAGTGGTGTCTGTTGTCGTATAATGTGTGCTAATGTATGGTCAGTGCCGTTGGAGTCACGACGTGTTCGCACTCACTGTTCAACTGAGTCACTGTTGTCTGCTTTGGTGCCAATCGAGTCAATCGAGTCGATAGTTAGTCAGACGTCGAGCACTACACCAAACAGTTTGAGCACAATATAGGAAATTATTGACCGCTTCTCTCATCAGCACAAAGAGTCAGACCATAGCATACACTCAATGCTATATACACTCAAAATACACATTCACTCCAATAATGGCGTTCTCTCTGTCTATCAATTATTTTCACTCAATCTCTATATAGCAGACAAATAGAGACCAAACACTATATTTATTACTCAATACAAACCTCTACAACACACCAATAGAAACACCCCGTCTAGAGATCTACACCACAACACTTCCCGCCTAACCCTTCCACCACACTCTACACAAACTCGACAAATCTTCCAGGCTAATCTACCACATTATTCTAATTATTCACAATTTACATTTCATAACTATATGTTGATCTTGCAAAACATTTGTTCAATCATTAAATTCTCTTTTTTTATTGGTATCTAAACAATTTTTAGATTACCTTGATTATTCTTTTTTTTTAAAGTCAATTAGAATTTGCATAGAAAAGTCTGAGTGAAAATAAAAATTAGAATCAATCTATAAAACGACCTAGAAAAACTATTGGAAACTATATTCACCAAAATTATAAATACAAATAATTTGTTATAATAATTGAGAAGATTATGAGAAAGGACATTTTATTATTTCGCTCGAAATTTGAACCTTCAATATTGGAGTTTTGTTTTCAATTCTTAAAATTAACAATAGGTATCAGAAAGTATCCATGACAAATTGTTTATAACAATACAATAATTTATACTAAAAAGTTTGTAAATGACCAAGTCTAGTTTTTATAGTTGGTTACTCTAATATTAACATTGTTTTTATGGCTAAAGGTTTACTATTATTTGAAATTATTTTCCTTTTAATTGATTTCTTGCAAAATATAAGCCAAAGAAAAAACTAATGATTAATATTAGGCAACAATTGATTCCATAAATATTTAATTGAATTTCACAATAAGTGACTGCAAACACCTCTACTCGTTTTGACACTTATATTGAAGACTTGATTGACTCAAAAGTTTAACAATTTATTGATTTAATTGTTTTCTTTGATAACTAAACAAATCGAATAAATTAAATATTTTTGGTTAAGAGTAATTCAAATTGATTTCATCGATTAGTGTTCAGTCGTTCCCATAAAAGCGGTGATTAATCAAAGATTTGGCTGACGTGGCTTTAAATCACTAGATTATAGTTATGGTCAGTTTCATTAAATCTTAAATATTGCTAATTATTTGTTTACATAATTAAGGTATTGCTCGCCTCCGGAGTCGTTTCCAAAACAAATGGAAAGATATTACTTTCGCGACAATTCGTGGAAATGACCCGATCCAGGATCGAAGGTATGAGACAACCCGTTCCCAATCGGTTCCACAAAAGAGCCTAAAATTATAATCAAATGACAGGTCTGTTGACGGCGTTCACCAAATTGATAACGAAAGACAAACAGCACACCTTCATCGAGACGGACACAGTTCGTAGAATTGATACCGGAGTCCAAAACAGATACCGATTTGACTCAATTACTTCCCAAACACTTTTAGACAACCATTTAATGAGAAAATCATTTGAATTAAGAACAGAACAATAATCGGTTATCTGTTGGACTCTTTTCCTTTGTTTAAATAAATATTAATCGAAAGGAAGTGTAGGTTCGGTACGTATATCAGGCTTTGATGGATAAACTCTATTGTGTTCTCATAACCACCAAAACGTCAAACATTTTGGAAGATTTGGAAACTTTGAGGTTTTTATTACTTATTTGTGACTCTTTTTATTAATTAGTTTCACTTGTATTCAGACTTTTTGTTCGTGTTATCAATGAATATACTTCTCAGACAAAGGGCTCTTCAGATGAACAGGCGATCGCTGACAACGCCTTCACTTTAATTTTTGCTTTCGATGAGATCGTGGCCTTAGGTATGAGTACTCTCTTTGACATCAATTTTACTGATTAGTGATTCTATTGTAGGCTATCGGGAGAGCGTAAACATGAGTCAGGTCAGGACATTCATTGAAATGGATTCACACGAAGAAAGAGTGTTCGTAGCCGTCAGACAGACTCAGGAACGGGAGGCCAAACAGAAAATGAGAGAAAAGGCCAAAGAATTGAGTAAACTTCAAAAAACACAACAAAATGAAAGATTAAAATCTATGAGCGGTTCGATGAATATGTCGCTCAATAACGCTATAAATGACCTGAAAATTGAGACCAATATCGCCGAAAGGAACCCAATGCCTGCCGTCTCTAGTGTTAGACCAAAGGTATGTCCTCTTAATCTTCATATGAGAACTGATTAGTCAAATATCGTTTAATACAATTAACTAATGAAAGAGTATTTAATTGATTTTTAGGGAACTTCTAAGGCTTTGAAATTAGGTTCGCGTTCGGGACAGAGTATGTTCTCCGCCGGTACTGAAGAACAGTTGGCTCACGAGTTGACACAAGAAGACGGCTTATAATTAATGATTGTCTACTCATTTGATTAAATGAAACATTCATTCAATTGATTCAAATTTATTTTTAAATTATTTCCGAATATTTGTTAAAATAAAAAGTTTTAGAATTTTTCTCAAATGAATGGGAACTACCTTTCGATGTCTATTGCTGTACAAACTCTTTCCAAATGATTCTCTTTAAGATCTTTTGGCAACTTTTTAATCAAGATTTGTCTATATTCGCAAATTATCATTAAATTAATATTAAGATCATTTTGAATATAAATTGAGAGAAATTACGTTATTTATGGCTTCAATCGAGTCATTCATTTGTTGATTGTTTACAAAAATTAATGTCAAATGAATTGGATTTCAATGATTTCATTCAATTTTTAATAAATTGTTAATCATTTGTATGTATGGAAGAACTGGTAATTCAATACTTTTATATATTAAATGATTTTTGTTTATAATTAAGTTATTTCAGACATAAGTTGAACCCATTTATCGCTTTTTTAATTGAAAATTTAGTTATCAATTGATTTAAAATCCAATGAAAGCAATTAATTAAAGTCTTTATTGCCCTCCACTTTGAAATTAATGTTTTTTTTGTCGGTGACCGCCTCCACTTCACTGATAAATTATAGCCAATTGACCCGGTTAAAGTATTGCTAAATGAAAACGCCTTCCGAGCACATCTCACGGATGTTTAAGCCGGTTAACCCAACTCTATTAATACCTCTGTTTTCTAGAGATTTTTGCAGAAACCCAGTCGAGTAAAGACAGATAATGAGGTGTATGTCCTGTCAGGTCCTCTCAGGTGCTTATATTGTCTGATGAGAGCCAATACTATTGAATGTTTTGTCAAATGAGATGAAAACTAATTTATTTCATGGATTATATGAGAAAAGGTTCAAACAGTAGAGATGACACACATTCAGGTTAGAGGAGAGGACTTCGGAGATGAGTCGGCCAATACTCGGGGCCAGTCTCGGGCCAAACATTCACGAAACGGCACTCAGTCTGCTGTGAATCGAAGAATTGCTGACTCGGAGTTTACGTCGATGTCTGGTCAAAGTCCTCAACGTTTGGTTCAAAACGAAGAGAATTATGACAACAGATCCCAACGATCCTCACTGTGTAATAGTCCCACTCCTGATGACGATTTGGAAGAGGAAGAGTTGAAATATGGGGCCAAACATGTGATAAAGCTGTTCATTCCGGTCAGCGTTTGTATGTTTTGCGTTGTGGCCACCATTAACTCCATTTCGTTCTACTCCTCGACAAACGTCTATATGGTTTACACCCCATTCACTGATCAGAACGTCGACACCACAACCAAAGTGTGGCAGTCCTTCGCCAACGCTTTCATTCTGATGGCTGTAATCGTTGTGATGACAGTTGTGCTGATCGTCTTATATAAGTTCCGATGTTATCGAGTGATCCACTCGTGGCTCATAATATCGTCTTTAATGCTGTTATTCCTCTTTATGTACATCTATTTCGGAGAAGTGATGAGAGCCTACAATATTCCTATGGATTACATAACTGTCGCTCTCTTTATGTGGAACTTCGGAGTCGTCGGAATGATTTGCATTCACTGGAAGGGACCGCTTCTTCTCCAACAGACATACCTTATACTCATATCGGCTTTAATGGCATTGGTTTTCATTAAATTTTTGCCCGATTGGACCACTTGGGTCGTCCTCGGAGTCATTTCCATTTGGGACCTCATTGCAGTTCTCTGTCCCAACGGTCCGCTCAGAATATTAGTGGAGACGGCACAGGAGAGGAACGAAACTATTTTTCCGGCCCTTATTTACTCATCAGCGGTAGCCTACTATGTGGGCGCGACTACCACTTCAGACAATGAGACCGACAATCAGCCCCCACCAGAGCCTCCATTACCAGAGGTTGCATTCTTCGATTCCGGCCGAACACCGGCTGATCCCAATCCAAACCAGTCTTCAACTCAAGTGCTCACATCGGAGGCGATGGAAGATGAGAGAGGAGTGAAGTTGGGACTGGGTGATTTCATATTCTACAGCGTTTTGGTTGGAAAGGCCTCTTCATATGGCGATTGGAACACCACTTTGGCCTGTTTTGTGGCCATACTTATTGGTCTTTGTCTCACTCTTCTATTATTAGCCATATTCAGGAAAGCATTGCCAGCGCTTCCCATTTCAATAGCATTCGGTCTGACCTTCTATTTCGCGACTTCAACTCTGGTCCAACCCTTTGCTGATCGGCTCTCGAGTCGACTCATATATGTCTAACATTTAAAACGAATTGTATTTCGATTTAATTCTTATTCTCTTATTTAACAATCATTTCCTTTAATTTATTATTCAATTAATTAAATAAATTTTAATTTTATTTGAAAAGATCTCAAAACAGTCAAAACAATTGTCATATTTTTTACTCTTTAGCCCAACGGTTCCATTGATTTTAAATGATATACCCGTCGATTGGGTCAGTTGTAGGCATCGATTATTTAACCAACAATTCATTTAAATGACGACAAAATTTGTTATGAAAACAATTGTTATAAAACTAATGATTGAAATTTAAATCCTTTGAATACTTTTATATTGCCTTCACTTGAGTTCTGACTTCCATTCTATTCACTTGTTTTTATCAATTAATAAATTATTTTAAAATGTGATTAAAAACTAAATTCATTAAAATAGACGACTCTGTGGTCTACACAGTAATCGAGTTAACTCTTCCTATGAATTATATGAATAGAAATTCAGTTCCACTATAAAAGCGAATATTATTTTTAAATCTGAGTTTATTATTGTTTCGAATAAAATCAGACAAATATATAGAGTCCTATTTTAATGATATATTAATACTTTTCCAGGATGCTCATTGTGCATGCTAATTTCTGGTCGACCTTGCTTTTTGAACTTGTTTCATTCATACTATTTATTTCTATGAGCAAACATTTTTCAAAAACAGTAATCAGGTCAATCCCTGGATAGTAGTCGGATTTTTAATCGTATATATTAGTAGGATATGATCTAGCTGCTAATATATTCCTGCAACTATAGGGTATACAACTTTATACTACAATCTATTCATTTATAGTCTTTTAATTTTGAGAAAAACGTAATTTACAGCAAATGTTTACTTTGGTTTGAAGTTTAAATTCCTTTGAAAAGAAACATTGGATGAAAATGACCATGAACATTATCATGCTTCTTTATCTATGATTACTTTGTTTATAAGTATTTATGGATTTAATTATCTAATTATAGAAAGTGATGATCAAAAAGAAGACGATCTCTAAGAGACTAAAAATAGATTTTGAAGAATGAAATCTATTATTATTTGTTTTATTTAAAGAGTTTTTTTTTAAGTCCGAAGAATGTATGCAAAGCCTAAAATCAGTACCTCTTTGGACAACGAATTGGCGGAAGCGCTCAAAACAAATGAAAATGTTGAGCGAATTAAACGTTTGGATCAGTTCTATGGAATGGGTTGGTTTGGCTGACATTCCTCACAAGTATTCCAAATATTCAGACAAATGTTTTTTACAGTTAAGCGTCAACTACTCCGATATCAGAGTCCGACCACTGGTTTGTTCCCAAGTCTATCATGTGATACAAGAGAAGCACATCTAAGGGACTCTCTGTACATATGTTGTGCCATTTGGGCCCTATTTCAGGCATATTCTAAAAGAATAGACGACGACAGAGGCAAAGGTCATGAGTTGGGTCAGAGCACTGTTAAGTGTATGCGAGGAATACTCTTTGTTTGGATGCGTCAGTCCAAAGACAAAGTGGAACCCTTTAAGACAAACCAAAGCCCCAAACATGCGCTCCACTCGAAGGTCAACCTGAATACCGGTCTTTCGCTGAACGATGAGATGTACGGACACTTACAGATAGATGTGGTCTCTCTCTATCTCCTCTTCTTAGTCCAAATGATCACATCTGGACTCCAAATAATCTACACAATGGACGAGGTACAATTTGTACAGAATTTGGTATACTATGTGGAGAGGGCGTATCGCACCCCTGATTTTGGAATGTGGGAGAGGGGCAGTAAATATAATAACGGCACCCCTGAGATCAACGCCTCGTCCATTGGAATGGCGAAGTCCGCTCTCGAGGCAATCAATGGTTGCAACCTCTTTGGTGAAAAGGGCGCCTCTTGGAGTGTCATATATGTCGATATTGACGCCCATTCCAGGAATCGGAGTATTTTCGAAACACTTCTTCCTCGAGAGTCGAGTTCGAAGAACACCGACGCCAGTAATCATCCATTTATTCGATTAACTATTAGTAACAGTTCTCACAATTGTCAGGTTTATTACCGACTATTAGTTGGCCCTGTTTTTCAACACACGATCCTCTGCTTTATTCCTCGACAAAAGACAAAATTCTCAACAGATTGAGAACACCCTATGGTTTCAAGAGATATATCAGAGATGGTTACGGAACTGTTCTCGAAAAGAGAGGTCTCACAGAATCTAAAATTAAAAAGAAATTAATTTTTGGTCCGTTTTTCAGATTACTTATGCCGGAGCTCTGAGACCAAACAGTTTGAGAACATTGAGTGCGATTGGCCTCTCTTTTGCTGTTTTTTCATAATCGATGGCGTCTTTAAGAATCTCGACGAACAGGTCCGGGAATATCAGGAATTTTTATTCGAAAAACTTCTTCGAAGAGATTTAACGACTGGAGACTATTTGATCCCAAAATACTATTATGTATTGAAATATATTTTATCCAATTCATTGAATTTTGTTTCTCTGTTTAGGTTCCGCCCGAATATATTGACGCAGAGAAGTCAGATCCCGGATCTACTCCACGAATAGCCAGTCAAGAAGGGAGTGATAATACAGTGCTTTATTTGATGGGACAGGCGGTCCTTATCATCACTCAGTTGTTGACTGAAGGTCTGCTACAAACCAACGAATTGGATCCGATGAGGCGGTATATGCCCAGCTATGACCGGTCCCGCAAATCGGGCCGTTATTCAGTTTTTCAGGTAAAGACTTGTCATAGATTTAGTATCGGTTGGGATCTGCTTTGCCTTCATTTATATAAAATGAATGAATCGCTAATTTATTGTGTATTTCTCTGATATCTCTTTACAAAACTGGGATAATAGGGACTCAAATATGTGAGTATTGACGCAATCGGATACCTCTGTCAACGCTTTTCAATCTTTCTTTTACTAAGCTTTTAATGAGTAATGTCTGTTAGGGAACCGCCAGTGATTTGGTAGTACAGGTCGTCCTAATTGCAGAGTCTATGCGCTTACAGGCAATGATGGTATGAATTGATCACTCGTTGGAGTCATTACTTCTCTTGTTTACCATTTCATTGAAATTCAGGCGACGTATGGAATACAAACCCAAACCCCTTTGGAGGTGGAACCGGTCCAGATATGGCCGCCCTCACAATTGGTCAAAATATATGAACTTTTAGGTATTAATCGTAAATTAGGTTTGAAGGGTAGGCCCGCCCGACCCATCGGGGCTTTGGGTACGAGTAAACTCTATCGGATTTGTGGCCAAACAGTTCTCTGTTATCCATTGATATTCGAAGTGTCGGACTTCTATCTCTCTTACGATATGGCGCTCCTCATCGACGATATTAAAAATGAATTGCATTTTGTGGGCAAATACTGGCGAATGTCCGGTCGGCCCACTGTTTGCATTATCATCAGAGAAGAACACTTACGAGACGTCAATTTCAAAGAAATGCTCGACTTATTGGTTGAGTTCAAAAAAGGTTATCTTCAGTCAGGACTTAAGGTCAAAACGGGGCGCCTCCAGAATCTGATCAGTTCCTCGTGTTTCGAACACTTGGATTTCCTCCATTTGTTGCCATCGGAAGCGCTTCCAAAGTTGGAAACTTTCCGTCAATTAGAGCACACCACTGCCATCGGATACCAGTCTCTCACTGATATTCCAAAAGCATTGGTCTATAACGAGCCAATGGATGTTAATTTTCATTCATTGTTTGAGCACCGGCCCACTTGGCCAGACCTCATCGATGCTTTGAAATCGTGCGATACTCTCTATGCCCAGAGTCAGTTATTAGCCATTCTCTTGGCCAGAGAGGGGCCAAACTATAACCTGCCCGAAGGAATGACAGTAAAGGAACGTCTGGAGCGGTTGTCACGACAGGCGGGAGCTTTGCGATACTGGTCTGTCGTTAGATTCTGTGCTTCTATTTTGCGAAAATTGGTTGATTCCATCTCTCCGTACATCACATCAATACTTGTCAGCGGAAAACACATAACACTGGGATCTTATGGTCAGAAGGAGGCGGCCATAGACCACCCGCGCACTCCCAATGAGATCCAACAAATGCTATACGAAGTTATCAGAGAACCATACGATGCCGTCTTTCAACAGGAAATCATTTTATATGTGGGGCGACTCATTTCGACCACTCCTCACCTGTTTGAAGGAATCGTCAAAATAAGAGTCGGCTCTTTTGTTGAGGCCATGAAATACTACTTAAGTTTCAAAAATGAAAATCACCTCAAATTGGAGTCATTGGCTCCGAGTCAAGTCAGACGCCTTCTCTATAAAATGCTTACCGACACTAAACTCGAGCCGCGAGAGCGCCGTCTAATAGAAGGATCATTATGTCGGGTGCCTAAAAAGTTCTACGATAAGGTCTGGGATATATTGGGACGAACTCCCGCCGGCATAACCGTCGCCGGTCAGCACTTGGCCTCCGGTCCCACAATCACTTTCATGACTCAACACGAACTCAATTTTCTCAACAAAGTTGAGAATCTATTGTCACAAATATCTGCTCCGGAATACCGACAGATTGTTATCGAAGTAAGTCTTCTCTTATGATCTCTGAAACAAGAAAATTAAGTTTTTTTTTTTCTTACCATAGCTTCTAATGATAATCCACGTCATTTTGGAGCGCAATCCAGAGCTTATTTTTCAAGATATGACTGCTCTTGACTTGGATAAGGTTAGCAATACTCTTGATTAAATACTTGAGTTAAAAAGCTATTGGTCTTATTTGCTATTTGCTATTTGCTATGTGCTATGTGCTAGGACTATTTATGTTTAATTTAATTCTTTAAAAAAAAAATTGAAAGCTTTCCCCAATTGTGAACCATTTCTTATATTTCAGTTAATATCGGGCGCTGTCGCCAGATATAAGATGGACAGACCGGGAATAGTTGGCATCGAATCGTTCTATTGTGAGCCTAAGAGTGAGACCTCGGCATATATGGCCCGAATAGTTTTGGACACTCTCTTACGGTTCTCTCCTCCCGATTGCAAAATCAGTTAAATATTGTTTTCGATTATTTTGTTTTAGAAATCGTTGACTAAATTCTTTTGAAATTCTATACAATTCTTTAAAATTAAAATAAATTATATTATAATCAGAGTTCAGTTCATTTTAGGTCTGTTTTTAAACATTTAAATAATAAATTTTATAAAAATGAAATGTCCAGGGTAATCTTGGACTATATGGGACTATATTGTTGCCGTACTACTACTGGATCAATAAAGTCTTGAATCTAACATGATCATTTAACATTGGGTTTGAAGAAAGCCAAAGGTTTGATGTCTAGAGTTCAGAGTGACATCTGATTGGATGGAAAGTAGTGATGAGTGAGTGCTTGAAATGGTTAGAAATGCGAACCAATAAACAGATTTAACTGTATTTTTGTTATCAATTGAACGCAGAGTCAGACTATCTGTGAGTTGGAATCAATTCAATGACTAATGTTTTCCCATTTAATCATTCATTTCATTATATTTTATAATTAATGACTAAATGTTTGTAATTAACAGTGAATTGATTTGAGACAAACATTCAGTTCAGTTGTCATTTGATTTGAATATCAATACAATCGATATTACAAACAGTTGTGTCAAACAAATTCAAAATGTCTTCAAATTTGGGAAAAGACAGTCGTTGTGGACATCGATGGCGTTCTCTCATTGTGTTAATATTCTCTTTGGTTTTGTCTTCGGAGGCGTTTTATTTGCCGGGATTAGCTCCGGTCAACTTCTGTGAGGACGAGAAGACCACCGAAACGTGTAAATCGAATGTCAAGTTATATGTGAACCGATTGGACAGCGAAGAGTCGGTCATTCCCTACGAATACTCACACTTCGACTTCTGTCAGGCGGACGACTGGTCAGACTCTCCGGTCGAGAATTTGGGTCAAGTCGTGTTCGGCGAACGGATCCGTTCCTCGCCGTACAACATATCGTTCTTAAGACCAGAAGAATGTAAACCTCTTTGCAAAAAGAGTTATGATATGAGCAGTAAAGCAGATGTCGAGCGACTCAATGGCCTAATGAAGGGAATGCTTAAGAACTATCAGCACCACTGGATAGTGGACAACATGCCGGTGACCTGGTGCTATCCCGTCGAAGGCGACCAACAGTACTGCTCCGTAGGCTTTCCTATGGGCTGTTATGTGGACAGTCAGGGAACGGCGAAAGACGCCTGTGTTATGAATGTGTTGTACAATAAGGCGGACACTTTCTATCTGTTCAATCACGTGGACATCACAATCACTTACCACAGCGGAGAGAACGAGGCCTGGGGGGTCGGCTTCGGCGAAAAGGGCGGACGCATTATTGCCGTCAAAGTGGTTCCCAGAAGTATCAAACACGAGAAGAAACCCAACCTTCAGGCGAGTGAGTGCTTCACAGGTTTGCCTCCGATGGAAATCCCGGGAAAGCTATCGAAAGGCGACAAATTCGATATCTATTACTCGTATTCGATTTACTTCACGCGCGACAACACAATCAAGTGGTCGTCGCGTTGGGATTACATACTGGAGTCGATGCCTCACACAAACATCCAGTGGTTCTCAATTCTCAACTCTTTGGTTATCGTATTATTCTTGACCGGAATGGTGGCAATGATTTTGTTGAGGACTCTCCACAAAGACATCGCTCGATATAATCAGATCGACAACGAAGACGACGCTCAGGAAGAGTTTGGTTGGAAGTTAGTGCATGGTGATGTATTCCGACCCCCTCAGCGCTCAATGCTTTTGTCGGTATTCCTGGGAAGTGGTATCCAAGTGTTGTGTATGACTGTCATTACTTTGTTCTTCGCGTGTTTGGGATTCTTATCGCCAGCAAATCGCGGGGCCCTTATGACCTGCGCTCTCGTGCTGTTCGTCTGTTTGGGAACTCCCGCCGGATACGTGTCGGCCCGTATTTACAAAGCATTCGGTGGTTATAAGTGGAAACTCAATGTTTTGCTGACTTCCCTGTTCTGTCCGGGAGTAGTCTTCTCTCTGTTCTTTGTAATGAATCTACTGTTGTGGGCAAAGGGCAGTTCGGCGGCCATCCCGTTCACTACTCTGATTGCATTACTGGCCCTTTGGTTTGGAGTGTCTCTGCCGTTGACATTCGTGGGCGCGTACTTCGGCTTCAAGAAAAGGACTATCGAACACCCGGTGCGCACTAATCAAATTCCGCGCCAAATCCCTGAGCAGTCTGTTTATACCCAACCGATGCCGGGAATCATAATGGGAGGCATTTTGCCGTTCGGTTGTATTTTCATCCAATTGTTCTTCATTTTGAACAGCATTTGGTCGAATCAAATGTATTATATGTTCGGCTTTTTGTTTCTGGTCTTCACTATTTTGGTCATCACCTGCAGTGAGACTACTGTTCTTCTCTGCTATTTTCATCTGTGCGCTGAAGACTATCACTGGTGGTAAGCATTGGCTTCAATTCTCTCATTCAATTCCTGATTTCATAACTGATTTAATGATTGTTTTTCAGGTGGCGTTCATTCCTGACGAGTGGTTTCACTGCTTTCTATTTATTTGTGTATTGCGTTCACTACTTTATGACTAAACTGACGATAACGGGCACCATATCAACGCTCCTCTACTTTGGTTATACCTTAATAATGGTATTCCTCTTCTTCTTACTGACCGGAACCGTCGGATTCTTCGCTTGTTTTTGGTTCGTAAGGAAGATATACAGTGTTGTCAAAGTTGACTAAAACCTGTTTCGGCAAAACTGTCGCAAAATTATATTTTCTCTCACTTTATGTATAATTAGTTTTACATAAAATAACTTATAATTCATTTGATTTCCTTCTCTTCAGTCAATAATTCTTTGCCAACAAATTGTAATTAATATAACAAATTGTTCTCAAATCGATAGACAGATAATATTTATATGTATTATATTTTGTCTATTATTTCAATTTTAGTCTTTAGTTAAATAATTAAATAACAGAACAATTCCTAACGAAAGGACAGCCTTTTTATTTGCAATCAACCGATGGTTTATATGAGTTTGAGACCCGTTTTCATAGCTCTTTCAATCGGTTTTGTAATTTGATTGACATATTCTTCTCTCCGACTCAGATATCTGTCCCAAAGTTAACATTCTTTCGAATTATTGTCTTCTCTTTGGTTCAAAACAATTGCCATCCAAACAGTCGAACGGTTTTCAAATCAATTCGTTTTTTCTATTATTTAACTAAAATTGAATTCAGTTTAAAGCTATAAAAGAAATTTTGTGATTATATTTGAATATACGATAGAAGTGTTTGTCAAACAAATTATTTTTGTGATACAAATATATTGGAAGAGCTCCACCACTCTGTCCAGTCCTCAGCTGAGAGATGTTTCCTTTGAATGGAATAATTTGTTAAATAAAACAATAATTAATTAATCGCTAACTTTAGCCCAATCTTACGTCTGGTCAGAAAGAAATCCGATTTCGATATATTTATTGATTTCCTTTATTTTGTTGATTGTCTCATATTTTTCTGTATTTATTTAAAACAAATTAAAAAAGTTTTGATTTTTTCGTTTTTCCAAAAAGTTTTTAACAAAAATCACATTTTGTTTACATTTTGAATAAATTTTGTTTTTATCCAAACTTTTTCAACGCTATCATCAAAAACATGAAAACTTAGTTTTGTTTAATAAAATTTTGTTTCAATTATTTCTTAAATTCTATATTTATTTATACCGACAAAGAGGTGCTCACAACTAACGAATCGAGCCAATGATCAATGACCATGGTCATGGTCAACATCAATTTCCAATATTCTTTGGAATTTTCAAATGAATTTTGTTTATCTTCAAAACTTATTCATTAATTATTATTCTAAAAAAGCAACTATCACAAATTGTGATTTAAATTCAATATCACAATCTAAGAAAGAATTTTCAAATGAAAGAGGGCCTGGGTCAGAAGTGGAGTGGACGGTGAGTGGGTGTGGAGTGGGTGAGGGGAGGATGAATTGGAGTTTCAAAATTAGCGGTAAACATGTATTTGTATTTGAGATAATAGCTGGCAGTCATCCTATCCTACAGTTCAATAGACTGAGTGCAGTGCAGGCAATAGATTATCATTAATTTGTTAATAAAGAGTGTTTTGGTTGTGTTGGTTGTGTTGGCACTCACTGAGTGAAGACTGTGAAGACTGGCCTTAAGTAATAAACTGAATAAAGATTAAGCGATAAACCGGAGTCACTCAGCATTGAGAAGATGGCGACCATTGGAGTGAATGACAGACTGTCTCTCACTTTGACTAACTTTCCATTGAATCAGAGTTTAAATTATGAAACGATTTATAACTGTTTAATAAACCATATCTTAGTCATCAATACATATATTTCTCGCAATTAATTTAACAAAACTTTAGTTTATTGTAATTCATTCGATAAGATTTGTATTTCA